>JAPMOR010011764.1:0-30955 GCA_026543865.1 Argiope aurantia
TTATTCAGTAATCCAACTAAAAAATTAAATTCATACTTTCCATTAATTTGAAGTAATCACATTAGTACATCTCTATACAGCTCATTTTTTTTATAAATATGGGAACAAGGTTTATTAATATATTATTTATGAATATTTATATTATATTATGAGCATTTATGATAACGCAGTAAATCTCCAAGAAACATTAAATTACTTCTGAAAGTTTTTTTTAAATATTTGTTTTGCAACTGATGAAATAGAATAATTAATTCATATATCCATGATACTAAGGGTTATATTATTGAAATCTGTCATAAGAAATTCAGATAAGCTAATAATTATATCATTATTCTACTTTAATGTTAAAATTCTTATAAATAATTTCAATAATTGATATTAAAAGATGAAGGAATAAGAATTTAATTATTTTCTTCTGTTAGTTGTATGAGTAGGTTTAAATTCTTCAAAGCTACTTTGTATATGGGTACTTATATAATTTTATATTATTTCAAAAACTTTAATTACAAAGAATATATATATATATATATATATATCTTGAAAATTTCAGAAATTATCTAAGTTTCTTTCTTTCTTCTTCCACTTCTTCTATTTCTTTTTCTTTTTCGGCATCACGCAGGCGCACGAATGATTTCCTATGGCTTTTTCTAGAGTTTACAAATAAATAAGTTGTTCAAACTGAATTTGAAAAATGCCTTCTGAAGTTATAATTATAATAATATTTTCTTAAATTAATATTATTTGAATTAATTACAAATTTTCTAAGCCATTTCTTAATTTTCTCTCTGTTACTAGCTCTTCGTTTTGCAAATTACTGTCAGAATCAGAAATCAAAACTATCAATATGACATCAGTATATCACTTCGCGAAATTTCTTTTACTAGGATTAACCTGATGAAACCCTTTTTTCTTTTTTATATAAAACTAACTCTAATAATTAAGAAATGCAAATATTTTAATATTTACATTCGAAAAAATAGTTATCGGATCACTAGTGGTAAAGCCGATTCTTGATTCGGTAAACATTTAAATTTTTTTTGTTTTGGATGGAATGTTATTAAATTATTTTTCTTCAAATTATTATTAAAAATAAATAAATATTCCCGATCACATATTAGAGAAAACATGTAATTAGATTTTCATAGATATGGGAGTTACTGATTTTTGAAGACTACATATGTATTTAGATTAATTGAAAATGCATATATATTGAAGACTGAATGTTGACTGAAACGTTTGTTATTTTTCATTTCCTCTTTTAAAATCATAAAAAAAGTATTAAAATATTTAACAAAGCATTGTAATTGGAGGCATAGCTAGAAATGCCTTTCTTTCATGATTTATTTAATAAATTAAAAAACACTTTTACTTTTATTTAAATGGATTTTTTTTGCAAACGAAACTAAAGTCATTTCAAAAGTTTATGTATGCTATATAATGTATGTAGTTATGTATGCTATTCTGAATTTGCAATAAGAATCTTATTTTTTTTTAATGTTTGAATAAGATCAATTATTATTTCGAAATAAAACCTTTATTTCACCCCTCTTTTCAAAACTCAACTAACTTCTTGAAATTTCTACTGTTTTAAATGAATTGTGTTTCTCTTACAGATGTTCCAAAATTACCTGCATCTCTCAAAAAAAGTGAAGCAAATGCATCACATGGATCTTCTCACCATGGAGATGTTAAAAGTGCAGAAAGGTTTATATTCATAAATATCATATTACTCTTAATTTTTTTCTCCTAAGGATTATAGATCTAACCCTTACATCACTAAATAATTCATTTAATTGTTTATATGTTATTATATATTTATAGTATTTTAAATTAATATTCAATAATGTTTAATTTAAAATTTGATTGGTAATTCTATAATGAGCTGAAAAGAATCTGTAGTAAAGTTTATTGATTGTAAATTTATCAAATAATTGTTGATATGACTTTAATTTTTATTATTATGAAGATGTATTTTTCAAGTGTTATGGTTATATATAAACATTTGTTTATGTTGTCACTTACTCTAATATCTTTTTTTTCTATAAAAACTTTTTTTTTCTATCCTTTTTTCTAAAAAAGTGCATTATCATAATTTTATCAGGTATATTGAAACAAAAACAGAAATTAAAATTCCCTAAAATTTTAACTTGAAAAATTTCAAACTGTTGTAACAATTTATATCTTTAGATAAAATTAACAGAGCTTTAGATTATAATAATGAGTACATTTTCATTGTCAGTAACAAAAATAAAATACTTTAAGAATTCAGTTGTGTAGTTTTTATTACTGATAAGAATTGAAATAATTTTTTTAAAACATTACAGAAATGAATAAAATAAAAATTTATTTTTCTCATTTTATTATTATCTATTAATAATGAATGAATTTGTATTTATAATCTACCTTGTTGTTATGATAAATTATGTTAACTTTCTAATATATTTTTTTGTAATTATTAGTTTAATTAAAAAGATGGATTGAATTAAGCATCAACTTTTATATTTGATCAAAGTTACAAATCAAATATTATTTTATGGATCCATCTAGGAATCTTGCTTAAAATATATACAAGAAAGATAATTTGAGGATATTTATTTTTATAATTGCATTCCAAAACAGTAAGCAAATTTATATGGTTAATAACAATTGCCAAGGCAAATATTTTATAATGCCTACCAAGAATGTGTATGCGTGTGTTCATACTAATTAATATACAGATTTTATGGGTTGTATAGATATGCCCCAAACATTTAAGAAAATAAAGAAACTTTTAATTGTTGCTCATCATTTTATCATGTTTTTTAAATTGCAATAAATAAGCACATTTGCACAAAGCTTAATTTGAAAACTCCTAGTCTAACTCCAGGATATTCAAAAATGGATATCTATATCATTTGGAAGATAAATGTAATTAATTGAAATTTTGAATATAGTTGAAATGCCATTTAAATAATTTACTAATTTTTTATTATAATTGAATGAAAAATTCTTTACAAGCTATGTGTTCTTTTAATCAACCATGTTGGATGAAATGAAAATTGCTCAAAAATGTCATTTCAAGAATTTGACAGTAATTCTGATTATATATGCAAAAATTTATGATATAATTACTGTTTGATTTTATATGCATATTTATATTCTGGTTAAATGTAATTATATTTATTCACTATATTTCATTCATTATATATTATAATTTTTAATTTAATATTTCCATTTACTTAGATGTCACTTGCCATATCCTTCAACAACATCTGTGCCTGGTATTCCCGTCCGCAATAACCTGAGACGTCCATTGTCCAGTCGATTCAGTCATTCTCGATTTCAATTCAGAAAAACTTTGTCTTCAAGATGCAGTTGGAAATGCACTGCTATTATTTTCATGTTTTTATCATTGGTTCTTTTAACTTCCCTCACATATTTTATTGGTAAATTAACCTCTAGTTTATTTGCATGTATGAAAACCTAAATTTATTTATATATTTTTTGTGACAAATCTTGACATTGAAAATTGATACTGATAATTTAAATATGTTGTGAAATTTTAGTCATCATTTTAGGAAATAATATAAACTAAATGCTATTATTTAAAAATAATACCTGAAGGTTCTTAAATCCTACATATGATTTTAAAATAGCTTAGCTATTAAATAGTGATATTGTTATAATAATATACTCCTAATTTTAAAATTTTCTTCTCTTTCCCAATTAAATTAAACAAATAGTCATTTATTGTGTAAATTTGCCTTGTAGTTCAAATTTTGCCACTAATTTTATAAATATTTACCCAAATTTAAAACTATATATTAGAATTTAAAAATTTGAGATTAAATTATTATATCTCTTATTAGATTGACTGGGCAAATTGTTGCTTAATATCTGAAAAATGCAACTTTTCATTTATTAGAAAATAATAATCAATTTTTTTTGGATTTTATTAACAGTTTTCTCATAAAAATTATTATATTTTAAAATTTAGTATCACAAAAAATTTTTATTTGCCTTCTCACCATATTTAAATTTTATTCACCAAGTATTGATTGCATCAGGTAATGCTTATTGTTTTTTGAAATATAGAAATTTTTCCATGATTTAAAACTACAATAAAAAAAAATTAGGAATGGCATATTTTAAAAAAATAATATTTATAAAACAACTGCAGATTTTCTTTTAATATCATTATTACCCTTTATATCAAGCTATTAATATATAATCTGGGGGAACAAATAATTACATAAACAATTGCTGGAGACAATAAAGATTGGAATCAATATTTACTATTGTCAGATTTTCTCATAAAACTCCACTGCAAGTCATGCTATACTACTTGGAAATGTTCTGTATTTCTATATTATATAAATAAGAGGTATTAACTTACACAAAAATGTAAAATTTAATTCAGTATAAAATTAAATGTTTTTCCTCGTTTAGAAATGAAAGAAATGTATATGATTTATTGAATGATAGATCACTGTAAATTTTTATTTATTAATTTTTTAAAAATTATATTTTGTTCAAAACCATAATCACATAGTTTTTAAAAATAAAATTTAAAATTCACTTGACAAGTAAATAAATGGAACGTAATTAACCATTGAGCCCCTAAGTCTTTTTATTTAGTACCTTTAAAGTCGAATAAATTAGCTTATAAAGTACATAAAGCATTTTTTTAAATCAAATCCCTGAAATCTGAAGAATATTTTACTCTTGGAGTTTTAATAACATAAAGGTATAAGCATAAATATTCCACTTTTAAAAGATCATGAGGATTAGGGTAAGCTACATGTGCTGCTTGGAGAATGAAATATTTGTACTTGATTTATTCTATTTATTTATTATTTGTAATTTTTGGTTTGAAAGTTAACTTATTTTATTTTTTATTATCCCTTAGTTCTATTGAAATTATTGTCTTTTTTTGCCCTTTCAGCAGTTGCAGTTTTAAATTGGCAGTATGCAAATAAACACCCTTGTCCTGTGATGATAGAAGATATGGGCCGAAGTAGTGATGGAACAGAAATTAAAAGTACGTACCCTTTATGCAAATGTAATCTACCGCATGCCCATTTAAGAAAAATTCGAGATGTAGGCAGTTATTCTAGCAGCACAGAAGCTTTTGACTCTATATCTACTACTCAAAAAACGGCTCTTGATGAATTAAGTGATGTATCAAGTGGAGAACTTCCAAGTGCAATGGAACCTGCTAATCAGAATGAGTTTAAGGTTGTTAGTTCTCCTGATATTGATCTAAGCGAGGACTATTTGATTCCAATGGAGAAAAATGAGCCCACAAACAAGAATAAAAGAGAAAAGTTTCCTATGGCTGAAGAATTAAGACTCAGGGATAGTTCAAAAACTAATATTAGGCCAAATACTATTAATATAATGTCTAGTCCTGAAGCTTTAATACAAGATGCTTCTGCAATATTTCACAATCATTTTGACCACAATGCCACAGCCAATAAAGTTCCTCCACATTATGTTGAAGAAAGTGTAATAGATCCACCAATCTTGTTGCCAAAAAATTCAGAATCACCAGAAAATGTTTATAAATATCCTGAATATGAGCAAGTAGATAAACAGTACGTCCCTGATTCTGGACCTGCTGCTGAAACTGAACCCAGTGAAGATATCATACCTATCACAGAAACTGAAACAGACGTACAAATTGAGGAAAATAAACTGCCACTTTTAGGTGTTCCTCACTTTAATGTTGATTATGTAAGTAGTATCCCAGAAAATGTAACTGAATCTACACATTCAGCAAATGATACTTTAGACTCAACAACAAGTGTTTATAATGAAATGTCCAAAGTCTCTACTTATAGTACAACAGCTGCCAAAGAGTTCAGAAGTGAAGTTGATGAGGAGATTGTCACTGAAGCTGTTCCTACAGCCTCAGTTGACATTGAGACAACTATGAGTACAAGAACAACTGATGCAGAGTTTTTTGGTAAGTCTGTTTGGAAGAATATACCTCCATGCTTGGTTAATTGCCTCAAGCTCCTGTGCAACCTCTGATCTCTACCTCTTGTGCCAAAGCTTGGCATTCTTTTCCAGCGCATTAACATTCTACCAATTTTGCGAACTTATGAGCATTCTTTTCCTCTCTATTCTTTACTTGTGTGGGTGGATTAATTCATTGACATTTTTAACATGATTTAAATGTATGATATTTGCTGATTAACATTACTAACAGGTTTGGAGGTATGGTGTGGTTGAAAGATAATTAACTATTTCTGTATAACATAGTTGTTGTTAAATACTTATTAGTGGAATGGAATTTTCGTGTATGCAAACAATAGTTTAAAAACATAATTAATGTTTCTTTTGTGTTGTAGTTTTAATGTTTGACATTGTGAAAACTCATTTCTTTCTGTTTTAAATGAATATAAAGATTAATTATTATTTTAAATTCACATTGGAAAACATGAATTAAGAATTCATCCAAATGTTTAAAGTTACTTTAATTTAAACATTTTTATCATTTTTGTAACTGTTTTAATATATATATAAATGTTACAATCTAGTTATTATATTCTTCATTTAAAAATTATAAATTTTCTTATTTATTTTAAGAATATACATTAATTTCCTAATAATGATTATAAATTATTTTTATGTAAAGATTAATTATTGAAACTTGCTAAATTAATATTTTGTAAAGATTTCTTTAGTTTTTTTACAATTTTTTTTCTTAGTAATATGAAATGAAAATATCTTAAAAATTATTTATATAAAGATTTGAAAATATTCAGAAAATGTTTGTATATATATATATATATATATATATATATATATATATATATATATATATATATATATATTATGCTATGAATTTTTATTCATAAGTTATGACGATCTTAAAAACCATATACATATTTTCAGATAAATGTATGTTTTAGAATTTACTTCGAGGATATGAGTAATTTAAATAATATGTTTATCTGTATTTAGAAATATTAATTTCAGAATCTTATTAAAAGTTTTCAGATAGTGTATCTGCATTTTAAATAGAAGAATAATTTAATGGGGTTATTTTTTATGGGTTATGAAATTTAGTTCATGAATTATCATATTTACTTTTAAGCCATATGTATTTTTTTAGACTCATTCTGGATTTAAAATATTTTTTTTAAAAAAACAGCTAATATAATAGAGAAATCTACATTTTTTTTCAAAAACAGCTAATGTAATAGAGAAATCTACACTTAGTTTTATACTTTAAATTTAATATTTTTGAATTTTTAAAAATTATTCTTTTTAGAATACTTTTAAAAGGAACAGATCTCTCTAAATGTTTTTTCATTTAGATTTGTATTATATACATTCCTGTTTTCTGTAATTTTTACTGTGCTGAGCATACTTTTTGCATACATTTATTGCTTTCTAGTGGAAATTTTTTTAGTAAATAAATAATATTTTATTCACAAAATAAGTAGTATTGATTAAATATATAACTTTTCAGGTCCATCATCTCTGCCATCTAAAACATTACCACCAACTACAGAAACATTTTCAGAAATTTATTTAGGGAAAATGTATTCACGTAAAGTTGAATCTTTTGGACACTGGAATATCCATTTTCAACAGCATGTTCCTTCATTAGTGAGATTTAATTATTCACTACCAGAAGGTGCTAGTATTGGCATTTATGGAAGAAGAAATGGTATACCTACTCATACACGATACGATTTTGTAGAAATCTTGGATACAAGGAAAAAAGATAAAAATAAACGGGCAACAAAGGTAATTCTTTGTTTCATTTCTTAACAGAATTTTGATTATGAAGATTTATTACAGTATAAATCATATTATGTTAAAGAAGTTTTAATTTTTTTTAATACAAAAACAAAAGATTCTTCTCTTACCATGCTTTATTTTGTTTTTCCCATGAAAGTAAGCATATTTCTTTACTCTCAAAAATGCAATTATTGGATTTTCTTTTACCACTTACAAAGTTGTCTCTTAATATATTAGATTATATTTAAGACTCTTGATTTTATCTAAAAATAAAATGATTTGCAGTTCTTGATATAATTTTTTTCTTCTATTTATATAATTAATATATATATAGTTGTAAAATTAATCATTGAAGTAGATACCAAGCAAATTGTTTTTAGAAAAATATAAGATAATGTTCCACTAAATGGCATAAAATTAAATTGAATTGAACTATGTTAATAAAAAAATTTTAAATAAATCTTTATGATGAATTGTAGATTTTATGTCTTTGTTATAAATGATATTAAGAACTTATATTTCTGTGAAAAATATATCTAAATTTGCATCTTCTGAAATAAAGACATTCAAGTCTTTTGTGGCTTCTTAATATTTAGAAACCACAGAACTTATACATTAATATTTTTTTATTTGCAATTCTTTATCATAATTTGTCACCATTTATTTATTTACTTTTAAAATGTTTCAAGAATTATATATGTATAATCTGGATAACATTCTAAAGAAAACACTGCACCAAATTAGCCTTGTTAATATAAATGGATGTAAACTCTATTCATAAAAGATAAAAGTAGTTTTACTAAAAAAGTAAGCCAATTTTCAAAGATGGAAGACTTAACTAGAATTCTATTATATATCAGTTTTTGTTAAGCAAATATACTTTCTGTTACAAAGAAGAAATTTTAAATAAAGAAAGTCGATTGATTGGTCACATTTTATCATTAAAATATTTAAAGCATATTAATATAAATTTGTCTTTGAGTTTACTACTAAATGATACCAATTCTCTAAAGCAGGAATTTAAGTTCATAATTATTTAAGTAATTAAAGTTATTTTGATTTTTAATTGCCTAGATTTGTGAATAAGGAAATCTAAGTTTTGAGTACTATTTTCTTTTATGAAAACATTATTTTTTTGAAATAAATATATCTAACAATTTATTCTAGTTTCCAAGAAGTACTATCTGTACTTCTATTGAATTTTTTCTCACAATTTTTTTGTATTTTTATATTGTTAATGACTACATACAATATAAATACTTTACCCCCTTTTTTTATTTTCTTGTAGGATTATTATATTATGGAGTTTGTGCAATTTTTGGATCAAGGTTCTTGGTATATATCTGTATATAATGATGGAGAACAACCACAGCAAGTTGCCTTTATTCCAAATCTAACTGGTATGTTCAGTTTAATGTATTAAATTCAAACAGTTTTCTTTGTCCTTAATTAACACAGATTATGTTTTAAAAAAATTTCAAAAATTATAAAATAACATAGCATAAGTTCTGTTGATCTATTAATATTTGTTTCATAAAGCCAATTGATTATTATACCAATTTATTTATTCTTTGCTTTTGTCTAATATTAATAAATGGTTTATACTTTTAGATCAATCTAGTCTTCCATGTCCGTATGATTGTCATGGGCATGGTACTTGTGTGATGGGCAGTTGTATCTGTGAACCAGACTTTGCTGGTGAATCATGTTCTAGTCGTAAGTATCCTTGTTTTTTTTCCCCTTTTTGATATAAAACCTTCAAGCTGTTTTTTGATATTTGATTGGTACACTTCATTTTTTAATACATGTTTTCGGAACACTGAATCAGAAAAGACATATTTAATTCTTAGCTTCTTGACATTATACAATTTTTATTGAAGAGGCTAATTTCAGCAAATTAATTAATGAAAATGTTTTTAGTTTTAAATAATGAAATAACCTGTTCTTGCATTATGTGACTGAGATAAAAAAAAAAAGAACAAATTTAAAGAAGGCCCCCCCCCCCCCCCCCAAAACCAAAAAACCCCAAAAAAAACCCTTTGCATATTTAAATTTAAGCTCTTTTCTTGATTGCATGCATGAATGCATTTTCCCATTTTTGAAGTCTCTTTATTCAATGTGCTTTAAAGCTTCTTTTCTAAAGTCTCATTTTCATTGTCTTAATTTATCAATAGAATGTAGATTCATGGCATAAACATTAGTTTTGAGATAATCACTTTAAAAAAAAGACATATATAACTGGAACCATGGGCCAGACAGTGTCTTTTTCAAAGTCTAAAATGGGGGAGGGGGTCAACAAAAAGATTTATAATAAAAGGCATTGTCTCATTGAATGTATAGGAGCTTACTAAACCTGCTAAAACTCGTAAAAGCATTCATCATTTTCAAATTTGCGATAAACTAATAAAGGATTTTTGTACATGTCATGTACATTTTCATGCTTTTCTTTCATATAATGAAGAGATGACAATTATTTTTTGGTGTAACACAGTAAATCATATAATTTCATAATTACATGTAGATGTCCTGTGCTGCTCATTCATAAATTTTGTTTTTATCTTCCTTTGTTAATAAATAATCTGAGGGCTGGTAGGTTGCACATATTATATGTAGTTCATCATACATCTTCAGTATTTAAAGCATAATAAGAATGAAAACTTTTTATATGACATTTTTGTATTTATGTTAAAATTGATTGTTATACCATTTTTCTTCTACTATTAATTGGTAGTCATAACATAAATCAGTTTATTATTTGTTGGTGCAAACTAGATTCATTCTATATTTTTCTTCGTCATCTTCAGAAAAAGCATTAATCGATGTCAATCAGTCTCCACCCAAAAGCAAAATTAAAAGAAGAGCATTAAATCTGAGCACAAAATAATATGTTATGTTAATTTTTTTGATTAAGTCTACATGCTATACTATTGTTTATTTTAATATGATTGCCAGTTTGTCAAGAAACTTTTCTAAAATTTTACCATTTTTATAATTTAATAACTGTTTATTTAGAAGTGGTAGGCAATAAAATACTTTTCATTTCTTATTCTGTTTCATCCCAGAGTTTGTGAAAAATGTGATTTAGTAATTGCAGAAAAACAAAATTTTATTTGTAGATTCTGAATTTTTAAAAAATTCTAATAGATTATGATATACATCTGTCCTAAATTAAAATTATTAGACATTAAAAACCATATTTTTACTAATTTTAATATAATGAAAATATTTAATCAAAAACTGGAAACAACAAAGGGCATTTTTTTTTTAAAGATAACAATCAATATAAATATTACTGTGTCTCAACTTCATTGTTATTTCATACTCCATGCAAACTTTCCAGATATTTATGCTTATATTATTATAATAATAGTTTGCTATTTGTATGAGTATAATTGAAAAAAAATTAAATTACAGTTTCTGTTCTGTCAAGGTCTTAATTCTTTTCTGTTATTATAGGAGTATGCCCTGTCCTCTGCAGTGGGCGAGGACATTACATGAATGGAGAGTGCTTTTGTAATCCTAGTTGGAAAGGAAAGGAATGTCAGTTGAGAGAAGATGAATGTGAAGTTCCAGATTGTAATGGCCATGGTGATTGCATTGATGGAGTGTGCCGATGTTTTCCTGGTTATAAAGGATTTCACTGTGAAGAAGGTTTGTATTTAGAATTTATATTAAAAAATTATAGTAAATGTTTCTGAATCACAGCTATCTGCTAGTTTCTTATATTTTCAATATTGATCATCATTTTTCCTGAAATTTTTCTCTCTTTTCCAGATAACAATTTTTAATGATTTCATTATAAAAAAGATTTTTTAATGAACTTTTTCAGTGTTTTTTTTTTCCCCTAATAGAAAAAGGTGTTGGAGTGGAGAAGAATGTAAATACTTTTTATAATGCTTTTTATCAATATTATTTCATTAAATTGCAATTAGTCATTTTTTTTCAAAGCATTTTTTGAAAGGATTCAATTTTAGATAATGAAAGATACAGATTTTTTAATAATGGAAATTAAGGATGGTCTAAATCACATATATTCCTAAATAATTGTTACTTCGTTTGAAGGATTATTCTTTTATAAAATGTTCATTAGTATTTTAGTAAATTCATATTATAAGTTATCCTTAAGATATTTAATTATTGGTTATAAAAATATAAACTTCGAAAATGATATTTTTATTATAAACCTATGAAAAATTATCTTTCTTAATAGAAAGTTATATGAAATTGCTGTTATCATATATTAATATAATTTTTTTTTAATGAGCATTTGCTGATACAAAAAAAAGTATATATTATGATTATCTTGAGTTAAATTAAAATTTTAGAACTGGATGATAATAAAGGAATGTATATTGAATTAATGTAAATAAGTTTTATTTCAGTTAGTTTCTGTTTCAATTTATTTCTGTTCAACAGCTGAAAAAAAAATTGAGTAAATACAAAAATACTTGACAGTAAAATGGATGATAAAAGTTATAGAAGGATAAGAACAATATTCTTAAATTCTTTGTAGTATTGGTAATTTACTTTGGTATCTCAGAGCCAATCTTAACATCTAATTATCTTTCCCTTTATTTTGAATATGTATGCTCTTAATGTTAGTACATAAGAATTCTTTTTTTTTAAAAAAATCGTGGTATCTAAAACACTTTAGAGTAAAAAACATTCTGAGGTACATTTTTGTTATCATAGAATTTGCTTTCGCTGTCTCAGTTTTAAAAACATGAATGAAACAAAAAGCAATGGGTTTAATATATTGTTAATTTTTATTCCAGTTGACTGTCTTGACCCTGCTTGCTCTGAACATGGCACTTGTGCCAATGGTATGTGCATTTGTCGCAAAGGCTGGAAAGGAGCAGATTGTGGAGAACCTGATTCAGACTCTCTTCGATGTCTACCTGATTGTTCTGAGCATGGACATTTTGATGTGGAGCAGCAAAGATGTATCTGTGATGAACACTGGTCTGGCCCAGATTGCTCTCAAGGTAAAAATACCTTTTAAATGAATTTGTTGAGAAATTTTATGTTTTTGTAAATTTGCTTTCCTGATAGATATTTCTTTTAAAGTACTAATTTTGTTTGTTTGATACTGCATTGAGCACTGGCAGCAATGCATTTTATCATCAAACCTAAAATTATAAAAAACTTGTGTCCAATAGATATTGTATATATATTGTCATTGCTACCATTGTGATTGTAGATATTTTTTGTGAGCTATTTCTTCTATTTTATAAACAGAAAAAAATAATCTTTGAAATAGCAAATTATTGCCACTTTTGTATAAAAATAAATTATTATTCCTTCATACAACTAATAATTTTTACTTTATGCTATCTTCTAATTTTCATTTATTTTTACAGATGAGTTTACTTCTTTTATTAAGTAATGACTATGTAAAATTACAGCGATAAACCTTCACTATAGCATACTAATGAAAAATTCATGATAGTCATATTGCTGTTATAAGTTAAAGTTGGAATCAATTTTACTTATGCACATATAACATTTAATCATGTTTTAGAAGTGATGTAAAATATAAGCTATAAAATTGATTTTAAATTTTATGAATGCATTATTTCATAAAATAATTTTTAGGAATCATCCAAATTTTAAGATAATTTTATAGCAAGTAATAAAATGAAAATTGTATTCCTAAATACAAAATTTCAAGTAACTAGCATAAGAATTACATGTCCTTAGTCAGTGGTGTAATCTCTTTTGAATTAGATTAGACTATGATTTGTTGAAACTAGCATTTTTATTAGGGAAAGAAATTATTGGAACTATTGTTATTTGTTAAACATTTACATTACCATCTTCATTTCAAAACAAATTGCACATCTTAAATTATGGCTTTTTCTGATTAAGAATTTTCAGTGTTCATATTGATCCATGTTTAGTTTAGTTTGAATGGTATTAGAATTTGCCTTTACAAAACTTAATTCTGTAAATTAGTAAAAAAGCATAATTTAAGAGGAATTTTTATAACTTTATTTTAATCATGATATCTATATGTTTGTATAATTTCTTCAAAGTGAATTTAGCAATTTCATTAGCTTATGGATTTTTTTAAAATCCTTTTCCCCCCAAGAATTTGATGAATATATCGGAATTCCCCTTGCCCCTCCTTATTGAAATGAGTTTTGTGAACATATTCACTTCAACAGAGTTTTGTGAACATATTCACTTCAACAAGAGAGGTTCATTACTAGGGGTGGTGGTAATTTTGTTCCATTACTTTTTTTAAAAATTTACATTGTGTCCACTCTAATTGTTGTTTACTCATCAGTACATTTCTGAAAAGATAGGCATATTTAGTAAAATGATTTTCGACCATTCCAATGCCTATCTTAAAGAAGATATACCTTTTGATATTTTTGTTTAAAATGTGAGAGTATCAAAAATATTTTATTGAATGTGGTTAATAGAATTGGGGAACAGGATAGAAATTTAGAATTCAGTTGTGCATTTAACAACATAAAATATAATTCTTTAAAGTTATTTAGAGCATTTTTTTTCTATTTAGAAACCTGCTTTAATAGCTGATTTCGAATGGCTTGAAATTGGCAATATGTAATATATATAAAATCTGTATATTTATAGCATTAAATTACTTTTAAATATTATTTTGGTTGTACAATTTTCCCAATTTCACTTCAAGAGCAATCTTTTTATATTAAATAATCAAAATAAAAAACCGATTTTAAATATTTTTTGTTTGAACATATTTGAATCAAATAAATTTATTTTAAATTCATACTGATATGCATTTTTCATCTAAGTATATATTTAATTTCAGAACGGTGTGACTTGGATTGTGGTTATCATGGTCGTTGTCAAGGTAATGTCTGCATTTGCAACACTGGATGGTCAGGACCCAAATGTAATGAGAAACAATGTGATCCTCGTTGCAATGAACATGGACAATGCGTAAATGGAACATGTATTTGCATCCAAGGGTGGAATGGATACTATTGTACTTTAGGTAAGTTTTTTTTTCTTTTATTTATATGATTTAGAAGATTTGCTTAACAATGACATTTATATAAATTTTTCAGTGTTACATTTTCTTGTTTCTTTTTTAAAATTTCTGTTTGTTGATTTTTGCTATACAGTCTCTACTATTGATTAGTCACCAAAGACAATTGGCTGGGTCATCAAGAATATTGGTTACATTTGTTTTCAAATAAATCATTTAAATATAACTTGATATCCATGATTTCATCAAACTTTGGCATTAAACATGCTATTTCAATTATATTTAATGTGTACATGAACATAAATGTAACTTAATTTTTCTTATAAAGTACATAAATATTAAACAGAATCCTACTTCTATATCTTTTAAAAGTGTAAGAAAATCATGTTATTAAATATTTGATGTAACAAAGAAAGCATTTAGAATTTCCAGACAACAATGTAACCCATTGTTAGAAGCTAGGCAAAATTTAAAAAAAAAATCCAGCAAATATTTCCACAGTTATTAAATTGTCATCATTAAAAAGATAATTAAATTGTTTATATTTTAAAATGATGTAAAATTTATTTTTCTGCTGTAATATTTTCAAAAGTTATTGCAGAAAATTCCAAAACTCAGCTTATGTTTTACTTAATTAAAATTTTTTAAAAATCGCTCTGAGGTGCGCATTTTCACACTTCTATGTATACATGTGACAAATTTGGCAGTTGTAAGTCTAACAGTCTTGCCTATTATTATTAATGTAAAATATTTTCAATACTCATTGATCTGAAATTACGTATATTTCCAAGAATTCTTTACAGCATAACTTCTCAATCAAAGTACATTTTGTTTTAATACATCAATGGATTTTTGTAAATTAAAAGTTATATAGTTATGTATAAATGAATGTAATAGAGTAAAAAAATTTTGTGTAGATTTTTCTTTCTAAGTCTGTATGATAAAATTATATATGTTCTTATTAAAATACACTTATTAAAAGGAATATGTTTATAAGATAATAAGCTCTTGTAACAAACTAAAACAGTTTCCATTATTTTGTTGTATATTCTGCATATTTGTAATAATAATATATTTAATCAAGTAACTGGCCTGATCTATGGCATTGAAACAGTACACTGATAATAATATAATTATAATAAATTTATATATATGAACCATTTTTTTTTAAATAAACTTCTGCTGTCATAATATTTCTCTATTTATAAATTTTTACTTTGCATCTTTTCCATAATTTCCTTCAAAAAGAAAAATATGTTTTTACATATTCATCACATATATTGTGTGACTAGTGTTTAAAATATAATATTGGCACCTGGAAGGAAAAAAGAAACACTAGAATGATAAATTATTTTAAGTTGAATTTTATATAATTAGATTTGTATTATTATTTTTTAATAGAATAATTATTAGCTGAAAACTAAAAATGGTAAAGAATAGACATGCCAAAAATTCAAACAATGTTCTCTAAGTTAAAATGCAAAATGAACAATGCTTTATAATTTAGTAAATATAAACATTGGTCAATAATCTTTTAAATAGTTAAAAAGTTCTACAAAAAGCTTATTAGAGTAGTACAGTTTATTTTTTTTTCCATTTTTAAACATTTCTCAATTTTAATTCTTATCCCCACTTTGTCATATTCAGACACATATTTTTAAATGTATGTATTTTTGTCTTTATAATAAAAACAGAATTTTTTAGCTTAATCCAATCACCATTATTTATACTCTTAACAAAGAAGTTAATCTACTGTAAGAATAAAATTTAAATTAATTGTCAATAACTTATTCAAAAGTGCATAATCTGTGTACTATTATCCAATGCAGATTCCAATTTAATCTGTATAGAAAACATGCACAGTTAAAGAATCTGAATTTAGAGAACAAAACTATTATTTCTAGTTGCAAGAATATTACTAATTTTGATAAAAATAAATCAGATATTAATATTATGCAATTTATTTTACAGAGGGTTGTCCCCAATCTTGTAACAAGCATGGTACTTGCATAAAAGTAAATGAAGATTGGCAATGCAAGTGTGATGACGACTGGTCAGGAGAGAGCTGTAGCATACCATTGGAAAAGATATGTGATGATAAGATAGATAATGATAATGGTAAACAAAAGTTTTAATCTTTAATTTACTTATTACATATTTTAATATTACAGTCATTTTATGCATGGCCCACATATTACATATTTGATTTCGAATTCCCATCGATTTGCATTTTTAAGTAATGAAAAATCACTTATTTGAACATCTAAGATTAGATGATTTTAGCAAATTTTATGCTTCTGCGAGTTATATATATATATATAATTTATCATTCTCTATCTTTCTAACAGTTTGATTCAGTTGATCATATAATTGAATTTTTTCAATTGTTTGTTATTTATGGCATCAAAACAAAAACAAAATATATTATGAATGTCATTTAATGACATCAGCCTTCTATTATTTTAATATAAATGACATTACAACTGTGTCCAGTTTTTAGTAATTAAAACAATTTTAATAAGAATTTGTTATGATTAAAAAATATTTTGAGTTAATGTATGAATTAAAATGAGGGTTTTAAATAAGAATATCATAGTGTGGAAAATTAAAAAATAATAAATTATTATTTTAATTATGTATTGGAATTTGATTTTTTCGTTGAAATTTCATAACAAGCTGTAATATTCCTGAAACTGCCGCCTGAAAACTGATTGTAATGTATAAGCCTGATTATAACAAAATTGTAAATTTCAGGACATTAGTATCACTTTGTTCTTTGAAAAACAATTTACGATCTGCAAACAATTTCTTACTTTTTAAAATGGACAAAAATATTAACAGTGAGAATGGTGTCTAGTAAAAAATTATTCTTCTCCCTTTCTATATTTTTTCATTTTCTTTAAAGATACAAAAAAAAAAATCATTTTGAGTCTGTAAGCCAATATATTAAAATTTTATTCGTGACGTTTGATACAAATTTATAAATTTCATTGCCATATTATTTTATACAGAATTTAGTATTTATATATTATCCTAAAGTAAAATTATTCCCTTTAAGAAAAGAGAGTGTGAGATTAATGACTAATGATGGGATTTTAAAAGTTATATCTGATTAATTTTCTTAAAAAATTAATAACACTTTTTTTTTAAAATAATTGAAGATCAATATTTATTTCAGATGGTTTAATTGATTGTGCTGACAGTGAGTGCTGCAAGTCTAAAGCTTGTGAAAATAATCCTTTATGCTTTTCATCGCCTTCTCCATTGGACATTTTATTACGTAAACAGCCACCTGCTGTGACTGCCTCATTCTTCCAACGTATGCAGTTTCTCATTGAGGATGGATCTGTTCAAAGTTATGCTCATAAAACTGCATTTAATGAGACGTAGGCATAATTTAAAATTTTTTTTATTTATTTATGTATTTTGTTTAGGATGCAATGAAAAAATTTCTTTTCCTTCTAAAATTTATCAAAAATGCTGCTTATATTTTCTGTCTTTTTCTAAAAGCTAAATTTTTTTCAACTCGCTAGCAGTTTAGATCTAATGATTATTCTGTTTGTTAGTTAAAATCCAATCAATACACAATATATTAACTATTTAGTTTTAATTGAACTTTTAAATGTTACAGTTCAGGCTGATTAATGAATTTTGTACCATTCAAGTTTTGCCAGAAATTATTCAGGATTTTAATTTTATTCAATAACTTTGTAATACTATAATGCATATATGCTTTTTATAATAGCTTATATATAAGAATCTGCTTTTAATTTTCTATGAGCTTTATTAATTTTTTCTAACTCTGTTCCCTTATGCTGCTTAGTATGTTTTGGAATAATTTCAATGCCAGGTATGTGATTTTAAGTGGTCATTTTTTTTACAATTACAAAACACAGTTGTTTTCTTTGTAATTAGTTTTTATGTATTTATCTGTATACTTTCCATACTTTAACACTCATATCAATAATTGAAGATTTTGAGATTGTTTAAATTTCATTATTTTATTATTCAACTAAATAATATAAATTCATAAAAATATATGTATTTTAGCCGTGTTGCTGTCATCCGAGGCTGTGTTGTCAGCACCATGGGAAATGGACTGAAAGGTGTCCGAGTTGGAGTTGCTTCAGATCATAAACTTGGATTTACCATTACTAGAGATACTGGCTGGTAAGTAATACTGGCATTTTACTATTTTGATATCATATAAAATTAAAAGTGAATTCCTCATAGCTGATTCTCAGTAATTCAATCTTTTTTTAAAATATTTCTCTAAGGAACGACTATATTGAAAGTTCTTATCTATTAAATTCTTAGCAATTTTTACAATTCAAGAATGGTTTCATTTCTCGAATAATATGCGAGATTTTTATTAAGTATGGCTCTTGATTATACTTATATAAATGGATACAAAATGAGAATAACACAATTGGAGATTACATTAGAAAGAAATTGGAAGATAAGGATACTTACTTTATATATCATTACAAAGGTTAAGAAATAAGTTCAGGAAGATTTTTTTTTTCTTAAATTGAATTATTTTGACAGGATGTGATAATTTTGTATTGTTATTGATTTTGTTTAATAAAATGGAATTTGATTTATCTATGCATAAAGAATCTTAATAACAATTTTGAATTCTTAAATTTAATTTTAATGAGCTATTCAATCTACACTTAACATAGCTCTGGAAATTCTAGTGCATAAATATTTTACATAAATCTTTCATTAACTTGTTGAAAACAATAAATAAGCATTTATTACTTTTTTGTTTCTAGGTTTGATTTAATGGTAAATGGTGGTGGTGCAGTCAATCTTCTCTTTCAAAGAGATCCTTTTAAGCCTCTTGAACAAACAGTTGTAGTTCCTTGGAATGAAATAGTTGTGGTGAATAAAATTGTCATGAAAATTAAGGAAGACACTTTACCTGATTACAGATCAAACTTGTGCATGGAGCATGATTATGACAATATGAAACCTGTTGTTTTAGCTACTTGGAAGCATGGCTTTCAAGGTGGATGCCCAGATAAGAGTGCTATTTTAGCTGAATCACAGGTAATTGTTTATTAAACTGTTGTTTGATATAAAGAAATGAAGACATTTTGTTGAATTTACAGATAATTGATATAAGTTGTTCTATGGCTGCTGCTAGCCCAGTTCTACTAATAAAGCCACTGTCATGTCATTTGTCTTCTGTGGCTCCATATTTTTTTAACAGGTGTATTTTAAACTTAAAATTTTCATAATTTCTACAAGTCAGAATTTTTTTTAAAAAAATGTCTTCATTGGTAGAATGAAACTTGGCATGCATCTTTTACCCTTTGTTGACAGTTTAATTAATTAAATGGTTAAATTGTGAATATAAAGTGATTTCTGATTGAAGACTGAATTTTCTTGAAAAATACAGTAGGACTTCAATTATAAGCATTATCAAATTCATAAGATAGTATAATTAAACACTAAATGTTGCTTTATATCTACCTACTTTAACTGCCACAATTCATGTTTATGACTTGCTTAGAAATAGCATATAAGCAAGCAAGTTAACAATATTCAGTTTAAAGAATAAGCTCTGTGTTGATCCTGTGTTTTATTCAAAGTTAGTAGGTTGCCTTTATGTATGCAAGTTTTGCACTACCATCAGAATAATTTTTCATTCTAATTAAATTGAAAGAGAATACAATCAGTAAACATTGTTGTATTTTCATGCTTACTGTAAAAATTTAAGATACGTTACATCTTAAGTTTATTAAAATTTGACTATACTGGTTCGAGATTGTAAGGGCTTAAAAATCTCAACATAATTTTCTTAAGAAATTAACTACTTCAGTGCATTTAATTTTACACTATTTTCACATATAAAATATTTTCTGGTTAAAAACAACTTTCAGTTATGTTCGTCCTTAACACTTTCATCGTGAGGGCCGAGATAACTCATCTTCCAGGAATATTCACTATATGCGAGAGATGAGATATCTCGTCCTCTACTCAAGGTTTTTCTATATTATTACAGCCAATCTTATGGCTGAAAGCTGACAAGTTCCACATTCTGAGTAAAGAATTAAAAAATCGACAGCCAAGCAAATTCTTCTAAAGGATCCCTATGATTCCCTTGCCTGTGGTCGACATTTGTAGAAAATCCCTATCTTAATCTCATGTATATAAGACCAGACATAAATAATTTCGCACACTTTTTTACACTAACCTGCTCGTGTATTACTCTGTGGGTGGACGTGCCATGTCTGCGTCTTTTGTACATAAATATGCCTCTCGGGAGTGAATAAAATAAACTTAAAAATTCAAAGTCTTCTTGTCTGTCTTCAGCCATGACTCTGCTTCAAAAATTATGTTTACTTATATATCTTAGTGCAGAGGATGGGACAAAGGCGTGCCATTGCCCTGATGAAAGTGTTAAATTTCTTACAAATATTTCTGCTGTCTGAATATATTATTTAAATAACATTTAAATGTGCTTATCATTTATTTTTTATTGGAAAAATTATTATTTTCAAATTTATTATATTTCAAAATGAGCATGAAATTTATTAGAATTTGGTTTATTTAATTAATATTTATTATATAAATAATATTGCTTTTTATTTAATGATTAATTTAAATGCTGAACAGTTTAATATCCTTCATTTGTATATATCCTTATTCTTATATATTTTAGGTGGTACAAGAAAGTCTATCCATACCTGGCACAAATTTGCATTTAGTATACCACAGCAGTCGAATGGGGGGCTACCTTTCTACTATTCAACTAAGGCTAACACCAGATGAAGTCCCACCAAGTTTACGATTTATTCACTTGAAAATATCTATAGAAGGAATCTTGTTTGAAAAAGTCTTTGAGGCTGCTGCTGCCATTAAATTCACTTATTCTTGGGACAGAAGAAATATTTACAGACAAAAAGTTTATGGAGCAGCTACTGCAACTGGTAAATACAATACAAAATAGTTAAATAAAAATTTCTTTTCATATAATTAAAATAAATTTATCATATAAGGAAAACTTATGGGAAAAGAATATAACTAAAATTGCATCAAGTTAATTAAACAAAGCAAAATGTTTTATTCAGGGGAATTATGTGTAGTTTAAATAACTTTACGACAATACATTAAGATATTATTAAAAATTTGTAATTAGTAAATAGTTGTATTCAGTTTGTTCACCTGTAGTCTCTTCCTCTTTGTAAATTTAATCTATGTCTGAAAAGATAAATAAAGAATGCATAAATGCTATTAAAATAATTACACTCTTATGCATATTTTTGTTTTGATGTTAGTTGAGATTTTTCTTACTACCAATATGGAAAGCATAATTATAAACAAATGAATTACAGAAAAATAATACTGTTAAAAAATAACTCTCCTGTTATAGCATATCATAGAAATGCATTGAAATCATTTTTTTTTCAATTTGATTGAGGCAAAAATATATTTTTAATGATTAGTTTAAGAGTGTACAATCTATTATACTGTATGTGTTTTTTTTATCCTATTCATCAAACAAAAACTACTTGCTTAATGCTAAGGTTAATTTTCTGATATATATATGTATTTTATATCAGTAATTATATATATAAAAACATTTGAGCTCTATATTTTATTTGATTAAAATCCTTACTATGCATTATCCTCTTTTCACAGTTTATGTGGGATATGAATATAGTTCCTGCCCCCATGTTATTTGGGAAGTACAGACCACTCAAGTTAGTGGACATGATATGAGTATTTCTGAAATTGGAGGTTGGAATCTGGATATTCACCACCGTTATAATTTCCATGAAGGTATCTGAAATGTTCTTTTATCTACTGCTATGTATAGATTTTTTCATTAATACAAATATTTCATTACAGTTATTTATTGCTAGCATAAATATATTATAATAAAATACATTGAAATGTAACAATTTTTATAAAATGCTTATTATGCTAGAAAAACAAATGAATTGAATGATTTAACAATATTTTATCTGGCCTATTACTATGCAATGAGTTCCAATATTACCCCATTGTAAAAATACTTTTTATATAATTTTTAACCTATATATATCATATAGTTAGGTATTAATATCATGATATCTGGACACCAAATATGAGATAAATTTGTTTTGTTAGATAGAATTATGCAATCATATTTTTATTTAGAATATATACTATGATTATTAAAACTCATATAATTTGTTTAAACAGTGAAAGACAAAAAGTCGGGCTGTGGTATCATGATTTAACTTTATTATTATTATTTTGCCTTTTAAATCCTTTTCTTTACAGAGATGTTCAGAACTTGGGAATTCCTGATTAAAATTTTAAAAGAATTAAATTTTGGAAATTTGTAAATAGCATTGCTTCTAAAAAATGTCTTCATGACAAGAAAATTGGGGAGGTGGGGAATTCATTGAAATAATATGGATTTATGCATTCAGAAATTCCTTTTCTTGGGTTGTTGAATTTATCATACATCTCCTAGTAAAAACTAAGTTTATTTATGTATATGGAAATATGATGTTTGTATTTCCTCTAAACAATATGCTCCCTCAAAAAAATTCTGAAACAAATCCCTAAATTGTTCTTGGTTTTAATCCTATAAATAATTGAATTCATAAATAATTTTAACATAATAAAATAGTAAATTTTTTATTCTAAAAAGGTATATCAAATAACAGCTTATTTTTGCATCATTTCATGAAGAAATTTTCTATAATTTCAGGTATCCTTCAAAAAGGTGATGGAACAAATATTTACTTGAAAAATAAGCCTCGTGTTTTGGTTACTGCAATGGGAGATGGTCACCAAAGACCTATGCATTGTCATCAATGTGATGGTGTTGCTAAGAGACAAAGACTTTTAGCTCCTGTGGCACTAGCAGCCGCTCCAGATGGAAGTCTATATGTTGGAGATTTTAATTTAATTCGCAGAATTTCTTTAGATGGGCATGTGACAACTGTAGTAGAACTTAGGTATGCTCTACTACTTAATAATTAAATTTTTAAAATGTGTTTATTCTATATCAATTAACAATGAATTAAGCATTGTTTAATAATAATAAGATAATAAGTAATTAAGCATTATTTAGGACTAAAATCCAAATGTATTTTTAAAAATTTTGCTGGATAAAAAGTTTTACGTGACTTTCTTACAATTTATGATAACCTTACCATAAACGGTAAACACAGATATTGTTTTGAGAAATCTGAATTGTCATCAAAAAATTTTATTTATGCTGTTCTGAAATAAAATAATTTATTTTGTTATAATTTTATCACTATTTTAGAACTTAAATTCTCATAGCACAGCAATGCTGTTAATTCTAAACATTTATGAATAAAGAAAAATGTGTATGCAAGATTTTAATATTCTATTTGTTTTACATAAGTGGCTAATTGCTTATAATTATTTATTGCAGCTTCTGGACTAACTTAACATTTGTGAAATCTGATATATTTATTACAAAATACTAATAAAATATATTCAAAATTCACTATTCTATTATGAATTTTTACTATAAAATGTATTCTTTTAATGAGAAGTAATATGTCATTTTGCTCAAATTCCAGAAGTATATTTCTTCTGCTTATCTTTCCATGAAAAGATTTCTATTTCCATAAAGCAAGTAGCAAGCTTTTTGTTTGTTTAAATTATAACAAAGAAAGAAATTTTATTATTAAACCCCTTTTTTTTATCAAAAAATATATTTAGGAAAGAAAACATATTAAATATTCACAGGTCAATTTTTATAAAGCATTAAAATTATCTTATTCTGAATCATGTCAGCATGGAATATGATGCTAAATATCAACAGCAAAAAGGATTTGATGTTATGGTAATCATACATCATGGAACTTATGTATCCAATATTTTTACATGATTTACTTCTAACCAGTAAAAACTATACTAATTAAATCATTTTGTAAAAAAAAACAGTTGATCCCATTTTTGATGGTAAATTGCAATGTAATGTAAAGTATAATTTGGCAAATTTCATAGCATTAGAGATTGGTTTGTGTCATCTTGTTTTTTGCTACTTCAAAACAATTTTCGAACTCAATTGCTGGAGGAAAACTTAATAAAATTGTGTGATTAGACTTAATAATGTTAATGTTTATTATTGCTTGTTATCTAATCAATTTTTAATCTTACTCTTAGAATTTAATATAAATCACATTTGTGTGTACATAACAGTTTCTTAAGTTATTAGAATAAATTATGCTTTCTCTTTTCAGTGCTGCTCAAGTGGCATACAGATATCACTTAGCTGTTGGTCCTGCTGATGGGAAACTGTACATCTCCGATCCGGAGAAGCATCAAGTTTTCCGTGCTATTGAGTATATGAATATTCCTGATATTAAGAATAACATTGAAATAGTTGTGGGTAGTGGTGGAAAATGTCTTCCAGGAGATAAAATGCTTTGTGGAGATGGAAGAAAAGCTAGAGATGCTAAATTAGCATATCCGAAAGGTAATTTTAAATATTTACGTATTTCATTTTCATTTTTGTAAGCTCATAGTACCGAGATAAGAAAAGAAAATCTCAATTTAATTTATAGATTAAAAAGATGTATTTCTGATTATTAAAAAATATTTGATTTACGCAGAATTTTCTCATCCCTTTGCTCGTTCATTTAGTTAAAATTCTTGAAAATGAAATGTTTATTAATATTCCCAGCTTAATTTATTGAATTATTTATAACCCAAATATTAAGATACTATTTTTGAAATCATTAAATACTTTGCTGGCACGTTTTTTTCTTCCTTCCATATTATTTGCTATATTTTTAAATAACAAAAAAAATCATCAGTTTTTTTTTTATTAATATAAATTGAAGTACATAAATTTTTGTAAATATAAAATGTTTTTTAAATCAAAAATTTAAAAAAAATCATCATATTTAAATTAATTTTTTAAAATCTATATCATTCTGAAACAAGAATAAAATACTGTATATGGATTTAAATTTAGGGATTATTGATTTTTATTGAAAATTCGTTATTTTTTATTAGGATTGGCAATATCAGCATATGGTGAAATTTATATTGCTGATGGTACCAACATAAGAATGGTGGATCGTAATGGTATCATACACACAATTATTGGAGATCACTATCATAAAAGCCATTGGAAACCTTTCCCATGTGGCAGAACTGTTTCCTTATCTCAGGTGAATTTAAATTATTTTTATGCTAAAGTATATAAATGCTTATATTTTTGTATTATGTTATGTACTTTTTATATATGACTAGATAAATATTTCAAGCTATAAGTTTATTTAAAAGTAGTCAAAATGTTTTATTGTATATTTTAATATTACATGATATAATTTAATAATGTAAACCTTATAATTTGATCTTTAACTGTTCCTTTAATTTTTTTCTACTGTAAATGTGTTTTTCAGTATATATTTAAAATGATGTGCATAATTGGATCAGCTGTATTGTGTTTTTAAAAAATGTTCATCTTAGCAAAATTAATATGAAGTTATTTGAATAAACAGATTCTCTTACTCTTATTTAATAATAAAATTTAGCATTATGAGTATGCATTGACTTATTTATTAATATTCTTAATTAAAAAGCATTTGGTCATTGTTTCAATTTTTATACTTCTAAATGTTTCAGTTGAATCATTGATAAATTTTGCTTTTTATTTTAGGTTCATCTGAGATGGCCTACTGAGTTAGCCATTAATCCATTGGACAATTCTCTTCACATACTGGATGATCATATTGTTCTTCGTCTTACTCCAGACAAGCGTTTGAGAGTTGTTGCTGGGCGTCCCATGCAATGTCCCATACTACCTCCATCTGCTGAAAAGTCCGATATTGCAATTGAAAGCTACTTGGAATCTCCTCAAAGCATTTCTTTCTCTCCGAATGGAGACTTGTACATTGCAGAAAGTGACTCTCAACTCATCAACAGAGTACGAGTTGTCAGCAGCGAAGGCAGAATTATTACATATGCTGGAGCCGAATCCAAATGCAGCTGCCTGGACATCAATTGCAAATGTTTTGATGAAGACAATAACTTAGCAGCCAAGTCGCAGCTGAGCACAATATCTTCTATTGCAATTACCCCAGATGGCTGCTTGCACATCTGCGACCAGGGAAATTTACGCATCAGATCAGTTGTAACATCACTACCGAAAGCAAATGAGCTTGGAGAATTCCACATATATTCTTCGGAGACTCAAGAAATTTATATCTTCAACAGACATGGGCAACATACAGCTACCAAGAACATTCTCACTGGAAAAACTATGTACTTGTTCTCTTATAATGTCAACACCAGTCTTGGAAAACTTAGCACTGTGACAGATGAGGCCGGGAATAAGATATACATCCTGAGGGATTATACTAATCAGGTGAATACCATAGAAAATACTCAAGGTGGCAAGTGCCAGCTGGAAGTGTCTAGAATGCAAATGCTACATTCCTTTACCACTCCAGATAACTTCAAGACGTCTTTTGAATATCAGGGTAGTACAGGATTGCTTAGGAGTAAACTGGACAGTTCAAGAAAGGCATACGTTTTCAACTATGATAATTATGGCCGGCTGATACATGCTGTTACCCCAACAGGCCAAATTATTCAACTTATTTATAATCTGAGCATTAAAGGAGCGTCTGTTACTGTCACACAGAATAATAAGGAGATTCTTTCACTGCTGATAAGAGGATTGGATGTCACCAAGAGCACTGGTAAGCTCATTTTCAGGCTTTTATCTTAACCACTTAACTGATTTGTACATTGATGAATTAAATTATTGTATTTTTTAGTTTATGTAATAAAGTCAAGTCATTCATTTATTCAATTTTATATAAACAATGTCCATAATGATCAATAAAAATTGCAAGAATGCTATGCATTAATTGAATAAATAAATTTTTAAAATAGCGTTAATCAAAATATAAACTAATTAGATAGCAAAAAAAAAAAAAAAAAAAATGGGGTTAGTCACTAACAATTTCTCTCTCTCTCTCTCTTTTTATTTTTTATTTGAGCATGTTTTTCCCCCTTGGTATAATATTATTACAAACTTATGTATTTTTAAAATGCAGAACAATGCATATTGTAATATAGGATAAAGGTATAAAAGATCAGCAGAAAAAAATCAAAATTAATTTTATTTAATTATAAATGCTAACTTTTTTCTAATTTAATCCAAAATATTACTTCATGCTTGATATTTTATTAATTTTTTTTAAAAACACTTTATACATTTTATTTAATAATTTTTGTTTCACAATTCTATTCTAATTCTAGTGGTGTTATCAATGCATATTTATTATTAATGTTTTGAAGAAATTCTAAATAAATATTAAGAATTTAGGAAAAAAATATTTATCAAACGTATTTCTATATTAAATATTTTCACCCATGATCTTAACTATAAAAACATGAAATCACTGAGATGTGCATCAAACACTATAAAGTTTCCATTAAACACTAATTTAAAATCTTCCTCTATGTAGTTTGATTGTTAAAAGTTAAAATATTTTATATGTATAACCAATTAGTAACTTTCTTTTCTATAATTTTAATTTTGTGTTTCAGGTCTGATGCAACAACGTATCACACAGTTCCAAGATGGAAGTCTGATTCTTTCATTGGATGATTCTAAGATTATTGAAATGGAAACTGTCCCTAGTCCTGTTATCACTGATCAGAATGAAGTTTTGGGTGAAATCTTTCCAGTTCCTGCAAAACTGAAAGCAACTCTTAGTGATGATGTGGTGCAGAGATTTGAGTGGAAATATTATCTCAGAAGAGAAGGAAAAGGCAAGAATCGACAGATTACTCAAGTTGGGAGAAAAATGAAGGTAAGAAAACATAAAGGCATATTGAATTTTGTTTTCTGTATAAAAATGCTATAGAAAGAATATAAAGATTATTTGCGAGGAGGGGTATTGAATATTTTTATTAAACAAAATATGAAATTTAAATAAATTGTCAATTTTACCAAGAACCAATAGACTTAAATATAATGAATCAATTATATTTTACCTTGCCTTGCTTTCTTGGCATTAGCAGCTTGCAGTGTGTTGTCAATGTAAAGGAATACCAAGTAGTAGCATTCAACTGAATAGATTTATACACTTTTTATGATGTTTTCTCATTTGTTCTGTTATGCAAAGTAAATGTATAATAAAACTAGAATGTCTGAATTTTTTTATCCCTGTAAAAAATTAAACTACCAAATACATTTTCTTCAAATTTTTCTTACGAATGCTATGTAGCAGAAGGAAGATTTTAGTAAACTTTTGCCTTAATTTACTATACAATTAATTTATTTTATTAACTAAAAATTAGATATGAACAATACTGCACAAACATGGCAGAACTCAACATATAAAGGGAATTTAAAATAACTAAAACGTGGGGAAAAGAGTAATTTAAATAAGATTTCTTTTGTCTCCTTAATAATGAAAAATGTGTTTCAAGATTTCCTTCCTTTCAAGAAGTAATTTAAAATTGATTGCTTGCCTTTTATGCAACAACGACTTAGATAAATTAATTTGATCAAGTTTTGGTAATGGAGATTTAAATGTTCAGTTTATATTCCATGTTGCAAACGCATATTTAAGTTGCACTTGCAGTTACTGAAAATTTTATATCATTTGTTAAAAATTATTATTGTTTAGAGTTTTAAAAATCGTTTTGTAAACATTTAAATTATTTGGTGAAACAGATTTTCTCATAATTTAGAATAAAACTGCAGACAATAAGAAAAATGTGTGTATCATAATTTATTTAAAAGTATATATTTTCTTTCTCTGTGTATTTTACATTAACTTTAGGCTAATAACTTACTTTAATATTTATGTTTAAAATATTCGGCTGACAAATTTGAAGTATGAGGATTATTCTAACGAGAATTTAGGGACAAGTTTATTTTTTAGTAAATAATATGAAAATAATTTCATCCTTATCAACTAGAAAACTTATAAAATTCAGATGTAAATTATAGATTCTATTGGATATTTACCATTTAGTAATCACTGTGGTACTGTTGCCGATTTCTTTTTCATACACCAAATTTTATTTTTATAATTTAAAAGTTCATATCATTTTTTTAAAATTATTATTATGCAGGTAAATGGAGAAATTCTGGTTGCTATAGAATTTGACCGGGAGCAATACAGTGAGATTGTGTATGACAAGAATCAAATTCCTCTTGTCACTGTCCACTTTGATGAACTGGGAAGACCAACACAGTGGCAGCCAAGCCAAAATATAACACCTGTTCAATTGAGATATGACAAGTTTGGTCGTCTGGAACGATGGGAGAGAGGGTCTCTTTCTGAACATTACTCTTTTGACATCAATGGACGCCTGGCTGACATTCGATTCTCAGACAGCAGTGGAATTATGTACAAATATGATGATGGCAAGGCGTCTTTGGTAAGTTATGAATTTCGAATACATTAAGAAATATTGATTAATTAAGAAGATCTTTCTCTAATCAATTTTACAATGATGGAAAACAATTTGTTAAGTTTCTGTTTTACATATTCAGTATGGACTCTGTTTTTAACATTAGCCTAGTTATGCTCAATTTTTATTTATGTCTAAAAATAGAAAACAGATATTCAAAAATCATTTTATGTGCTTAAAATATAGGTCAGTTCTAGGATCCTAGTGAACCAAGCTATGAAAAATTGGTCTGTAATCATATAACATACATTGCTGCCCTTCATCAGTTATCTTTGTTTAGTTCTTCATCTGTCATTTTATTTTTAATTATCAAGAAGAACGTCAAAATTAAACTTCCCTAACTCAGAAGATCACTGATGTAGACTCGGTATGTACAATAAATCAAGAAGGATTAATTGTGTTCCATGTGAAATACACTATTTTTGTGAATAGAAATGGTTAAAAAGAACCACAGGATTCGTATGGAAATGATTTTGATTGTTTTGCCACTTTTCCGTGACTATGTTTACTAATTTTTTTTCCAATAAATCTTTATCTCATGATATAGAGTTCTATTGTCCAAATTTCATGCCATTATGACCTATACAACGTCCTCTATAGTCCTATAATTTTTCAAAGTTTAATTTCTAGAATCCTGTAATAAATCCTTCCTTTGAAACAAAATGCTGCTTTTACTCAAGTGCACCCATAATCAAAACACGCCGAATGGTTCCAAAATTTCTTTCATGCTGAGTGATACAAGTGCAGTTGCATTTTATTCTGGCTACCCAATTTGATATTTTTCTAATCTAAAGCTGCAGT
>JAPMOR010011770.1:0-17732 GCA_026543865.1 Argiope aurantia
CACAAGTAACAATTTATATGGCAGAACAACGTTTGCCGGGTCAGCTAGTATATATATATATATATATATTCTTATTTTTATTTCTATAATCCATATTTTTTATTTTTTGTTTTGTTGTGCCTTTGAGCTCTCATTTAATTTCTGCGAATTTCTATAAAAAGGCGATTAAGATATTGCTATCGTAATAACATATCTTAAAACCTTTGTTGACGTTATTTTGTTTTTTTAAGAAAAACACGAAATGTACAAATATATTATTACATAAAATATTCAAAGAAAAAAAACAACAACTCCGGAATCGTAAAAAAAAAAAAAAAAAAAAAAAATCAATTTTGGGATTTTGATATATCTTTACGCTTTAGACCTCACCTGGTAAAATACATATTTAAATATTACATATTTATTATAAATTATGCCTGTAAATACATATTTATTACAAATTATGCTTGTCTATTTCTGAACCCGATAGCTCAAAATTTCAAAGAGAAATCAGTATGAAATTTGATATGTGGCCATTAAAGTAACCACAAAGGCCAGATATCAAATTTCGAGTTTTGAACAAAATCCTCCAGACGGCAGTCTATGCATCTGTCACTGTCTATCTGAACACGATAATTTTAAAGCTCTAAAAAGTTATATGAATGAGATTAAGCACACAGATTTATAATTAGAATGATTGACCTGCATAAGTTTTTTTTTTTTTTTTACCAAATCTCCCAAAGTGTTGATTGTCTGTTTGTCTGCGTAACTATGAGTCAACATCGTCGTTGAGTCGTCAAATAAAATTGTTTGTAAGCAATGGAATCGCTTAAAGTATTTTTTAGACAATTTATACAGTAATTGTTAGAGACAAAGTTAATTATTTTTCTACTATTGCAAAATCATGAAATTTCCATTCATTTGAGTTAAGCCTGCATAAAAGATAAAGCAGATCATCAAATATGTTTAACACATCTGCAATAAATAATTTTACAACCAATTTTTTTTTAAAGTTTCGTTGTTTATTGGTATTGTCAGTCTGCATGTAAATTTTTTTAAACACATTATTCTAATGAGAATAATGAATTATAAAGGTATGACCTCATAACATCTTGTTGATTGTATAGATGTAAAAAACTGTATAATCTTCAAAAAATTATTAAAAATGAAAAAGTCTGAGGAAATTAAAAAACATGCATAACATATCAAATCTGAAGATAAATATATACTTATTAAATGCCTATTTTTAATGAATGTAAAAAAGGACCCACTTATATGAGATGCAATCTTAACCTAGAAGTCAAGACACATTCAATAATTTAACAGTGTGATTTATTTCATATTATTTCCGTTATCCTGTTTCACAGAATTCAATATAATTAAAATTTTTTTATTGTTGTTTTATTCTTATATTTATTAATATATCTATCATAAGTAGCAACAAAACTATGACTATAAATTAAGGTTGATTTGTTTAAAAGGCGATCTTTCATTTTTAATGTTTAGAATAATGTTACTAATTTATGAATAAGATTTTCGTAAAATCATTTCTTAGGTTTTTACTTCTTATATGAATTAACAATTTATGCCGTTTGGGGGTAATAAAATTTAAAAACCGAGTGTGGTTTTTTTTGTTTTGTTTTCAAAACCTTTTAGAGGATTGTTTAAGGGAAAAAGATTACTAGTTACACAATGTTCCAATTACTAGTTCCACAAAGTTTTTCCCAAAAGATTCAAACATACCAAAGTGTATCGAGAATATATATTTTCCTACATAAATAATGATTTTGAAATTTACTTTGCTAACCATATTATAAAGTCCTTCAGTTTTTAAAAGGTAACCTTGAACTTTTTTGTAGTGTAACTGATTAAAGGAAATATTTTCAAACATTTCTTAGAATCAGCACCACATTTTTCAATATTATAGTATTAACTATTTTATTATTTTTTAAAGTAATAAAAAAGGAAATAAAACTATGTCTAAAGTCTCAGTCTTGGCTGTTTCAAAGGCAGTGGAATAACAAATAACACAGATTAAATTAATTTATATTCTTTTCTATCGAAATTTTTTTTTATTTTGCTGTTATTAATAAAAAATAAGATCCCGTGAAATTAGAGAAGAGCACTTTCTGGTCACAGAAACTTCCTTAAATTGTATTTTTCGTAAAATCCAAGAATTTAAGAATCATATCTTTTCTTAAGATCCAGATTATTTATAGAAGTTTGATTGTATAAACAATTAAGTTTTGCCCTTATTTGAAGATGTATTAATACAAACAAAATAGGCAATGGCAGTAAACAACTTTTATAGAAAAATTTAGAGATAAGGTTCAACATATACTTGATTGTATAAAAATTCTGTTAATTTAATAAAAAACGATAATTATTTATTAAAATTTTAATTTTATTAGAAATAAGTTTTGCTTTCATCGTAATTGTTGCTAACTGTATTATTTCACTGTCATGATGAAATGCGATTTATGTTAAATGAAGAGGTTAGCGTTGAATTTAATGATTTAAATTCTTAAAATAGTAAATGGTGGAAGAGAAAATCTTGAGAAATCTACAAAAATATTCGATTAACCGTTAGAGACACCAGGTTAGTGATTTCTTTTCTTTCTCTATTGATCTACTTGAACCTTGCTAACTACTTTGTAAAGAATTTAGGACTAGCTACATTGTAAAGAATTATTTATCTGACACTTCAGTGTGATAAATGATGTTTGAATTATAAATGTATTGAAATGGATGGATGACCAAATTGTGATCAATTCCTTATATATGAAAAATATTATTATTTATTTGCGATATGTTTGGCTGTAATGTAATTACATAGATTTATTTTTCTTCTATAGACGCAGTTCTCTTTATATATGTTAGTATATTTTTTGTACTTACAGTGTGTTTTTATATGGGAAGAGATCTTTTAGTGGATTGCTTCTCCTTTTTTTTGTGGTGATTTAGTAACTATTGCTTTAATCAGCATTTATATTACACAGGATTTCTACATTTTGCAAAGCAGTAGATAGCACAGAGAAATTACAGAACAACACGAAATAAATTGCACTTGAATAGGAAGCTCCATAAAGTAAATGATTTGGCTAATTTGAAGAAATTCTTTTGCCCTTTCTGTAGAATTCAGTAATGGGAATTATGAAAAACTCAGACTAATGGTAGTTCATAAGTTCCAGACACTCCCAAAAAATTTACGAAAGCAGAGATAAGTGAAGTTTATTTATAGTAGTAAGGGAGTAATTTGTAATTTGATTTAAAAATTATAGCTATTTTTTAAAAATCTATTTATTGCAATGTTCCATGAAGTTTTTTTTGAAGGTCATTTGCAACTGCATGATTGTGTTGTCTCTCATTTTCAGTAGTGATATTGCTCTAATGAAATAATTTAGAATTAAAAAATGTATTGATATGTTTTATGTTTATCAGGTATTACAGCTTTTCATGAAATATTTCGTTCTATTTTCAATTCTTTGGTGGTTTCAAACAAAATGCCCACAGAGGTTATGTATGTAGAACCATGTTTTTACCTTTATTATGTCAATGAAAGTATTATTTTCTTGTATAATAAATAGAGGGAAATAAAGGCTGAATTGACTTTTAAATATGCCATAACTCTTTTTTTATCTTTAAAAACCTTCAACTGCGGAAAAAAATATATCTATTTGCAAATATCGATGTATTATTGTTTTTAATATAAAGTAAACAATCATCGATTTCAATGAAACTATTAAATTAATGTTTTTGTGTGAATAAAATGAAAAGCTTATTTTTTATAATTACTTTATAATTTATCAACCGTAAACAGGAGATTTTGGCTCTTATAAGTAAAGAAAAAATATTATTAAATTGAAGGACTAACATTATTTGTAATCCTTCAGGACAATAGATATATCTAATTGAATTTTTATAATCTATTGTTCTTAATATTTTTTATGGTATATTTGTTTGGAATAACTTGTTTTATGTCTGTAAGAATGGTTTTTTTCAATCCAACTTCCGTTCACTGCTTGATAAGGAAAAATTTTGTAAATTTATAAATTTTAAATAGTAGTATAGTATTTTAAAATATTAAAATTTAATTATTAATTAATAATTACGTTTTATAATAACAGAACTATTTAACCGAATTTGAATTTTATGATTCGCTTAAGACTGTAGATGTTTCCTGTCTGATTTGTCAGTTATGCAATTTGTATTTCAACAGATTATTCTTTATCATTGAAAAAATGTTTCGAAATTAGTTATTTCCATTCATTTTACAGGACTTTATTATTATTTTTTTACTATGACTGCAGTTTTACCAATTCTCCACTTAACAGTTGTACCACTTCAAGAATTGCGTCAGTCTAAATCGATTTGTTTCTTCCAGTAAATTTGTGTATATTAATTACAGCTGTCAAAGTTACAGTTGTTTAAGTTAAACTTCATTTCAATGAATCGCTGTTAGTAGTCTTTGTCGATGCAATAAAAGAACTAAATCTAAAAGCTGAGTGAGCAACAAGTGTGTGTTTTGTTATAAAACGAAACTCCAAATTTTTATACCTCTGTTTCATATAAATCTCTAACATAGTGAATATTTATATTTTTGGAAAAGTTAATGAGGCTATTTCGGGACATTTTGTAATGGTTAAAAGGAAATTGGCGAAGAATTTTGACTCAATGGCTCCTACGCATTTGACTTATTGTTGATTTCGAGCTATCAGATGTAACATAGTTTTATAATTTTATCATTGCTGGCTACATTTCTTCATATGTGTTCACTTATTTTATTATGTTTTACACTGGAGTTTATCGGATAAGTTATTTAGCTTGCGCTGATCTGTTTCTTTTTGGATAAATCTACTGTTTGTGTTTACCTGTCTTTCTTTAAGTAATTTGAAAGAATTCCAAAATTATTTCAGGTAAATAAATTTTTTAAAGATGTTTATTATTAAGTTGCACAATTTAAAATTAAAATATTAATTTATAATTCTATTCAGTATGGCATGGCGCTTTAAAATGTACTTTTGTGTAACTTTACTTCTGATGCTGTGGTTCAAAAAATTTGTTGATCTGTGTTTGTGCACGAATTTTAGTGAGCTTTTCTTTTTAATAATTACTGTGCTATTCTTCATGTAAGAAACCGCATGAAATGAAGGAAAAAACTTTATTAGCGTCTAAAGTGCGACTAAATGTGGTCGCGACCGAAATCTAAGTCAGGGTCACCTATGACCACCAACAGCATGAAGAAGACAACTGTACAGCTCATAACAAAAGTGCAACGAGAAGCTCATACGTAAACACACATCAACACACACATTGACACTGAGAGGTACACATGTTAAAAGTACAGAAAGAAAATGCGTTTTTACAGGTTTGGATTCCACACAGATTATTTCTCTAATTTATTTAGTTGATTTTTTTTTGTCGCACCATGGATCTTGAAGGAAAGGGGAAAAACTTTTTCAAAATACAATTAAATAAAATAAATTAATATTTTTATTATATAGGTGTGAGTTTTCAGTGGGTATGGAGCACTATGGTCTTGGAGTGATGCTTCGAACGCAAGGGGATCGCCTTTTGTTCCTGAAAGAAAAAAAAAACGTTAAAAGAATGAATAAAAGGCATGGCAAACAATTATGACACTTAGATACTCAGAGTTTCGTCAATAAGGTGAAAGAAAGCTGCAAAACTGAAGAAAAATGAAATTGTAAGTTAAATATTTGAAGCAATTTTTAAAAATTTTCTTTCGCATACATAGTGAGCATCGAGCCAATATAGTATTAACCCTTTCACCGTCCTCTCCTATCAGCGAAAAATTTCTGTTTTTCCTCTGTTTTTGGCGGCATTAGAACAAACAAAAATAAAAACTCAAGCAAGTAAACATTTACAAAGCGTTTTAAATATATAAAAGTTTTAAAATGTCGAAGAACGCTTGAAGCGCGTTACGGTCATCTTGCAGAAGCTTCACATGAACGCTCTAGACGGACGGTTAAGGTCGATGAAGAGGTTAAAAAATATGTGAGAGAAAAATTAAAGGAGATTTGAATTTCTGGTTCGAAATATCGAAGCCTAATAATGTTCCAGACTTAATTGTTTCTAGCTCTATTTTCGTTTTAAAATTTTCTTTTAATTATATAACAGCGATAACGTTCATTAAAGATATTAGATTTGGGTCCTTTCTCAAAGTAACCGCTCTGTATAAAAGAAGAGGTGTTTATCAAATGACAATAAGCATTTATCAAAAGCGTAGACTGGGATTTCGGAAAAGTGGTCAATTTTTAAATTTTAGAGTTAAACTACATGCCTTCTCTACTTTTCATCTAAAAGGCGTTGTTTAGAAATAAGAGTGCAATGACAGTTAAGTTAGAGACTGCTTATGCATTCTGAAATGTCAGTTAATATTGTATTTTGTTCAAGTAACAGTTTCTATTCATATGAACCAGATTCTTCATATTTTACTAGTTTTATTTTAGAATTGATTTCTGAAGTTTTTAAAAATAATTGTAATTTTGGCAAATGATTTAACTTTGAAGATTCTTGAAAATAATGTTAAGTTTGTGCGTTACTTAAAGAATTTTCTATATATAAAATTCTATTCTAAATCACAGGAATAAAAATAATGAGCTTCAATGAAATTGTATAACTATTTTAAAATGCATAAAGATATTAAGGCTTTTTTTTAAATGAAAATATTTAAAATATACCATACTATTTGTTAACTGCAGCATGTGACGAAAAAATCTTACAAATATGTTTTATAGGATAGATAATTAGATCTAGAATTATTAAAATTGGTAATTAGTTAATTCATGAACATTATATATATTTAGTACGAAGGAAATTTTCAAAATTATATTAAATTAGACTTTTTTGTTTTATTAATGGGAATTTTAAAGTTTTTCATCAATAACTTCGAAGTTTATAATTACATGGAAACTGTTTTTGCAATATTTTAAAATCAAAAACAATTACCTTCCCTGTCATATCAGTTACACAAGACGTACACTTTTTTTTATAATTTAATAATTTTTTCAAAATATTTTTTAAATATATTTTCTAAACATACGTTTCGTTGTGTTATTAACTATTTTCATGCATCCCGGATTGCAAAAATATTTACATATCAATACATTTTTTGAGTGTACTACATTTTCTAATAATTAAAATGAAATTTTTTAAAGTGAAATAAAAAAGAAACAATGTTAAAACATAATCATGTTACATTTTTTAGAAATAGAAATTTGAACATTCTTTAACATTTTTTGTTTTCATTGTCTTTGTTCAGATATATAAATGAAAGAAAACAATTGAAACTGATTAACTTTTTTGAATTTTATTCTTTATAGAAAAACATTTCACTTAAACAATATTTATACATATATATAAGAAAAGAGCCATCAGAATAAAAGATATCGAAAAAAAAAATGTCAAATTGTATGAAAATGTAACAATTTATATTCATCGATGTCTTTTGTATATGCATTGAATAAAAACAAACTTGCATATTTAAAAATAATATTAAAATCACTGAAAAAGTAAAGAAGCAAGTGAAATTTATATTTTGACTATAAATAAAGATCCTATTGAATTTATGCTCGTATAATTCCTAAATTTTATTCATTTTTAAGACTTTTTATGACAAATTTAAAAAGAAATTTAAAAAAAAAATACATATGGAAACAATGTTTCTATGCATATTTTAAAGTTCCCTAAACGTTGAAAATTATTATAATACAAAATTGCCCTTTTTTAACTTTTTGTAATGAAAGTGATACTATTGTTTGCTTTATTGAATGTGTAAATGAGATATTTTCATCAAACACAGACAATTACATTAGTCCAAATATAAAGAAAAAGATATAAAAAAAGAGGGACTAATTATTTTATTTTATCCTAAGGGAATATATAAACTGGAGCAGGATAAATGAAGAAGTTAACTGTGTTAGAAAATAAAAATATAAATAGACTTTATTGAAGAGTTGGAAGATATTCGCGCTCTTCAAATATCAAACATTCTCAGAAATTGGGAGTGATTGTTCCGTTGCGTTGAAAAGATTACATCGTCAAACATCTGGAACATTCTTTGAACATCTACGCGGAACTAACTACCTGCAGGCGAAAGTGGGAAAATGTTGACACAGAAGGACGAAGTATCCGTCAATGTTTGGGCGGTTCTTGAATCCTTTCTTTGGCCGCCTTTCATAATCGATGATGAAATTGCAAAAATCTCACAACTCAACTTAACTAAAGCTACCTTGAGGCGCATAATTAAACCTTTATGATTCCTCGATAGACGATATAGAAGACAAGACATAAAGAATGGGAGAAAAAAATGACCAAAAGGATAATGTGATTGATGTTCCCCAAAAAGATCTTTTTCCAGCATGCATTTGTTCTTTTAAAATTTTCGGAAGGCTTGATTTAGTGGCGAAATTCGTTCGCAACGGATCAAAAATATTTTGGCGGGAAATGGCTATCATATTTGTATGATTCTTTTTAAGATTTTTTTTAAATGTGAAGTTATTTTGCGTTCTAAGGGGGGAGGAGGAGGAGGAATGAGATAGTTAAGCGAATTTTCAGATGCCTTGCAAATTCTCCAACGGTTTCTTTTTTTGAATCCAACAAATTCAAAAAATGTTTCAAAGAATGTAAAAAATAAAGAAATGCCCGAAGTTGCAAAAATAATTACAGAATGGGGAAAGTAAACCTTTGTGTTTCTTTTATCACAAGAGGCTGAATATATCACACAAATTTTTAACTATGGAAGGTTACATAATTAATTGTAGGTAGAGGTGAAAAACTGCATTGTATTATAAAAAAACACGGAGATACCAGAAAAAGATTTTTTTCCAAGTTAATTTTATCAATTTTACTGTAAAACTTTTTAAATTGAGTTTCTTCAGCATATCTTTTTAAGAATATTTTTCAGTTATTAATTGAATAAATTTCAATCCGGGGATATTCTTTTTGTTTTTAAAATGGACTCTGCAGTGTTAGGAATTTAAAAAGAATTTAGTGTTGATTAATTAGATTAATTTATGAAGATTTTATTAAAATGGAATTTAAATAAAGTAGGTAGATTCATCATGAAAAGTTTCTCTAGCGGATAATCTCTCAATTTTTTTTCAATTGAAATTTATCTCAGCATGTTGTGTTTTCTAGACAATTCATCCAATAATTCTTGAAAAACAGACTTAACTTTTTATACAGAGAATCAAACATATGAATTGAACAGAAAATGCTGATTTCAAAAAGGAGATTTTATGTTCTTAGTGGCCAAACTAAGCCTTACTTTTAAACTTTTTCATCTTGTCTGTATTGAGCAGAAATACTGATTACAAAAAGGAGATTTTGTGCCCGTAGTGACCAAAACAACGCTTCACCTTTTAAGTTTCTTCGCCTTTCCCTTAGTCTGTATTGAGCAGATTTTCCTTTACATTTAATGTTCCGCAGTTTCTTCAGGTAGTTTTTATTATATAAACTATTAAATGTTTTTAATCGTTAAAAATTCATTATTGAGATAAAAAATTATTACATCTTTAAACTGTATATTGCATTTAGTTCTGTAGTCTTTTCTTAAACACAGACTGGTGCATCAGTACTTTGTTTTAGGTTAGTTGGTTGTGAGGTGTAGTGGTGAGGTGTAAAAACTCTCAATGAATGTTGTTTTGGAATAATAAATATTTGATCAATATGAGAAATATAATGCAATTTGAAAACTTGCAACAGAAATTAAATTGATGACCTCGTTTTAAAATTTATTATTACCTCATTCTAAAAAGAAGTTTCTATTCAATATTACTAATTGATGGTCGCGCATTTTTACTCTAGAATTTGAAAATTTTGTTTTAATGGTCTATAACGTTTATTTTTAAAAATGATAACAGCTTGCGCAAGAAAATTTTTTGTATGTACTTAAATATCTATTTTACTTCAATTTTTCTATGCATGTAAAATGTATTTTTTATTTATTTTAAACATACAGAATAGCGGATAACTTATGCACTTTTGCCTTAAGCAGATGACAATACATGTGTTATAAAATTATTTGACGTCATGCATTTTTTTAATGTGATTTCGTAGAATATGCAGCAAAGTAATTCGGAAAGGTAATAAGAAAAAAAAAGTTTTTCCTCTTTCAGATATTTGACTCAAAATTTAAAAGAAATTTGCAGGTAAAGTTGAGGAACCACATGCCAAAATTCATTTATCTACTTGCATTTCTGTCTTACAGTGTTCGTGGGAATTTAGATAGAGATATAAGAAAATGGTTTGCTTGAATGCAGGAAATTTTAAAATTCGAAATCAATGTTTTGAGATATTTTTTTATTCTCTCTACGTAAATTTTATACACAAAAAAGAATTGTAAGCATTTTTTTAAATTCATTAATTTAATTTCTCAATTAATTTAAAGCATTTTTTAAAATAAAAAATTAATTTCCCAGTCGGATATCAGTTACTTTCTTGAATGGATTGAAATTAGAAAATTGACAATAGTTATAATATTCAAATTCAAGAATGTCATTAATGACACGTGGTATTTCTGATATATGCCACCCCATCAAAAATTTGGATTTGGATTTGTTTCTGAAAAAAATTGAAATGGGAAAAAGAAAATCAATCATTCATTTTCACTTCGAATTTTAGTGACTTTTTTCCATTTGAAAGAAAAGAAATGCTTTCCTAGATAATATATATTTGAACAAGTGACGAACTTGTTTCACATGATGATTCAAAAAACTTTTTAAAACTTTCGCGTCAACTATTTTTCAATCGGAATTATCAGAAAAAAAATATTTTATTCATTGAATTAGTTTTCAGGATCTCTCGAGTTGAGTTTTGAATTTTTAGAATTTTTCTCGGTCTAATATTTAATGTCTCTGCACTTGATAAATTTATTCAAAATCATTTAAAAGTTTTAAAAAAAGTATTTTTGCTGCAGTTAAAATGAAAGATAAAGATAAAAAAAGCAGAATAAATAAGACAAAGAATTAATCCAGATGGAGAATTAATGTAGAAGAAACTTTTTTTCTATCTAGTAAAAAAAAAATGAATAAATTATAATTATTTGAAGTGATTTTGTATCAAAATGGAAAAGAAAAGAAATAAAGGGTTTACTTAAGGTAGAGACATTTTTAATTTTTTATTCCAATTTATTGATTTTTGCAAATGTTATCGAATACTGCCTTCTCTATGTGAAGAGATTTTCACTTTATAAGCTGTATGTATAGAAGCAAAAATTCATTTGGAATTCGAATATATTATTTCTAAGTTATATAAAACTAAGACACAAAGCAATTTCCTTCAAATTTTGCAACAGATACAATGAAGCACGAGATAAGTTTTGGTGAAGTTTCGAGATAATTAAGTAATTTTTTTATTATCAAAACGCAAAAAAAAAAAAAAAATTTTTTTTCTCCTTTAAAAAAAACCTTGAATGTACTACTTAGTTATCAATAAAACATGTATTGATGTTTTGATAAATTCAGATGTAATTTAGCTTAAAAAAAACGAACTGAAGCATTCTTTATTTTATTTATAATATTGTTACAAACCAGCAATTCGGCTTCCCAGCATAGTTTGTTCCATCATCAGAAAGAAAGTTTTACAGTCATCTGAATGGGACGGACTCCGTGTGTCACGTCGGAGGTCCCAGAGCTTGGCGACTTTGGCGCCAAAATAGATTACACTCGAAACTTCGAGAATTTTCCCGTTCCGTCCAGTAGGAACCTAGATACGCCTCAAAAGTTCCTGATTGGTTGAGAGGCTTCTAGCCTCGCCTCCTGAGACCTATAAAAGGGGCTGCAGCTGCCAGACGGGAAGTCAGTAAGAGTGGACAGAGCGGAGTAGTCGGAAGCGACCGTGAAGAGTAGTGGGAATCGACGGAGCGGAGTAGTCGGAAGCGACGGAGTCAAGCTCGTGCTGAACTGAGCTGTTCGCTACTGTCTGCATTAGATTCTGGTTGTATGCTGCTGTGTGTGCTGTTGTATGCTACACGTCTCGGCTGAATATAGTCGTCTCTGTGCTGTATATAGCTGTCGCTTTTGTGCTGTCCTGTGTGTCTTCGTGTGAATAAACGTCGTTGTTTCTTTTTCTACTGCCGCCTGCTGATTGAGCGTTCTCCACACCATATCACTTCCACTATCCAAACGGACCCCGGTAAAAATTCGTAACAATATTAAAAGGAGATAATCAAAGAGAAAAACAGTTATTTTATTTTGATCTTCCCTGATAATTTCCATCTTTCATGATTTATATAATTGCAATAATTTAATATCAGTACATGCAATCACATTTTTATTTCTCGCATTATTGACAGAGAAATGAATAGATTCAGCATAAGATGGGCGGGAGTCAGATTTTCTTTTCTAATCTAATCGTCAGCTAATATGCTGAAACGTAAAAGTACTTCGGCTGTCTATAAATCATTTCTTATCAAAACTGATTCTGATAAAATTATGTCCGTTTTGTGATTCCTTAAATCTGATACAAAACATCTTTAAAATGAGAAATGCATAGATATTTTTCCTGCATATGCAAATTCATCAATACAGTGAGACTTAATATTTTAATGCTGTTACAATGTCTTTAGCTGTGCGATTACCGGATTAAATTTATTTTTTAGCAAAGTCAGTGAATTAATAAAAAATTATTAAAAATTTCAATTATTCCAGAAATATTCTGAATAACAGTATCAAATATCATACCATAAAAAAGAATCGACACACAAAAAAATTCTTTTTACTTTTTTATACGGCGTATAAAGAAAGTATTATAATTGTAAAAAAATTCGAACTTTAGATTTAGGCACATCTTTACGTTTTATACCTCTATGAGTTCGAAAAACACATTTTTAGAAAATGTCTGTCCATCTATCTGTCTCTGTCTGTCACAAAGATAATTAAAAAAACGCTTTGAGCTAGATGGATGAAATTTGGTATACAGATCTTTTCACCAAATTTATAGATTTATATAAAATTTTGAACAAAATCTTTTTAGAAGAAGTCGGTCTGTCCGATTGTTCGAATATATGTTAACGCGATAACTACATAACAAAGTGAGCTAGATTTATAAAATTCAGTATATAGAATTAACGTCTACGATACAGACAACTGCCACATTTTGAGTCAAAACTAGCAGGGAGGGAACGTCTATCTGTCTGTACTTTCAGAAGCCTACAAATGCAATAACTGAAAAACGCAATGATATAAATGTATGAAATTTGAAAAAAATTAATTTTTTGATTGCAACTGTAGGTCTATATTAGATTTCTGTTTCAATTGGTTGGGGAGAAAGTATCTAAAATACAAATTCATCTTTATTAGGGGGACTATGCAAGAAATGTTTGGGGAGATTACACCCACTGGTTTATGATCCACTTCATTGCTCATTATTATATACCGCTATAATGTGTTCCCACAGCGGATTGTCACAAGGGTTAAAGGTTTATTAATTTCTTTTCTAAAGTTTTCCAAGAAGTGAATATAGACATAGACTGTAAAATAACAAATGTGAATGAAGATGTACTAGGTGCATGCAAAGGATCTCTAAGATTATTCCACATGTTCTCAGCTCCAGTTGCCGAATAATGAAATTTTCAGATTGTTCTTAGGAGAAAAGTTTCTGATTATAAGTATGTTTGTAGCACTTAGCTGCGATATATTTTTCACTCAGTCCCTAAATATAGTGAACTTATACTTGAGGTAAGTAACTAATATTTCTTCATATAGAATATTTATTTAAAATTGTTTTAACTAAGTACACTGAATGTTTACTACGATATCCTGGGTTCACTAGACTCCTTTTACGGAAATAAAAAAAAAGTTATAAATTACTGTCATTACAAAAAAAAAAATGAAAAGCAATTAAACCCAACTGATATTTGTATATTCTTCATACTTTTATCAATGATTTTCAGTCTAATAGCTAAAATGTTTTCAAGTGGACTTTCATGTTTGTCTAGCATTCATTAGGTGACACAAGAAACGGAAGTTATGGTCATTAGGGAATAGCAATCGCAACTTTTAAGGGCTGATAATTAAACATTTACAGGCTGGACATTTTTAAAAAAGTTCTGCATGAATTCCTATTAACGTGTTTAAGTTTAAATTTTTATTCGTGAATTTCAAAGGAATTTTTAAAGTACCGATAAAATATTAATAAATTGACTATAGTTTAGTAAAATAGTGATGGTAGGTTAATTATAAAGAGGAATTTGTACTCCCGCTTTTATTTGGTAGCAAACGTACTTTTTAATACGTACATTCAACAAAATAACGACATTAATTTAATTATGATTTATTTAATTTTTGTAAATTTTTAAATGATGTTAATTGGTATGTAAAATTATTAAACATTACTGAGTTCTGTCTCTATCGAAAAGATTAGAGGAAATAAGGAAATAAAAATACTATGCGATGGTTTCTTCATTTCAAATGCGCAAACACCAAAAGGCAATCGATAATACTTTTTATCATAACATTAAAAAACATGACGTAAAGAACTTTCTGTTGTCTTTAAAGCAGAGATGGAAAGACAATAAATTGAAGCTCAAAATTTTTTTAGATGCAATAAGGTTGAAAAGATGGAATAAAAGTTTAGTATGGTGAAGATAAACGAAAATAAACGAATGAAAAATTATTTTATTTCAGTACTAAAATTATGTACACTTGACAATATTTTTATCTAAAGCAGTGTCGCATATGCCAGACAATACAAGCATAACCGGAGATTCTAAATCACATCAAATACAACAATTCAATTTTCACAATTAATCTGGTTTGCATGCACTCACCCAACAGCTCCAAGCTTCGGGTGTGCTTTAAGCCTGGTAGTTGCCGTCCCTCAAGAGGCCCACCTCCTCGGATTGCCTGAGGACGCTGGACGAGCTGCGTTTGCCGATGTTCTCCAGGAGCTGGGCGTTGGCCACGATTTGCTGCTGGTTTTCGTGGATTCTTCTTCGGGCCAGGTCCAGCATCAAGCGTTGGCGAAGAATTTCCAAGGGATTGACGACTGAGAGAGTGGGACCCTTCCTCCTCTTGACGAGCTGTGAAGGGTGGCTGAAGGGAAATTCCAGCATGGATGCAGCCTGCAGAAGAAAAAGAAATGCACTCAGTGGAAATTTGAAATCCTGGGGAATATAAAGGCATAGATATTAAAGAATGGTTGAAACCTTTTAATGGTACAAGATTCTGGCACAAGACGGCAGACATTGTCCAGGGCAGAAATTTCTTTATAATAATGATTAAAAAAAACAAGTGGGAGTATTATACAATCTTGTTTATTAACTGAAGATGGTGCATTTTGTGTTCCAAAGTACATTGCAGAAATCCTATTTTGAATATCTTCCTTTCTAAAGTTTGGGCCAAAAAATTGATATAGATATAATATTTTGATGACAAGAACACAAAACAAATTTCATTTGTAGAACTCGCTACGTTTTGGATTTGCCTAATTTATATACTTTCAAAAGCGTAGAGCAATAGACGGCTGATCCGCTAAAAGACTGAGTGCAATCATAGATGATTTACTCAATCTTCTTTTTTAAATTATAACGCTCACATGGACATACACGAGTGAACAGATAAACTCCCCATAAACAGATATCATTTGAAATGATTTAGAAATTTGCAAAATTGATGGAAAGACATTGCGCTGTATATGGCTCTTATTATATCAAATCTGACAAATAGATAAACTCAATTTTATGTCTGAACTTTCTTATGTTTTTGAAATTATCTCGTTCACATATTGATGGACAGATAGATATAATTTCAAAAATGTGTTTTTTTTACTCGATGATAATTTTCTATATACTTCATATACGAGAAAATAAATAAAAAGCTTGTGTTCGTTTATTTCATGTCTTTTAATTGTAGATAGTTAAATATTTCAATTCAACTCATAGGAAAATATTTCAAATAGCTTTTGAATCATGATCTTTAGATATTATTGTCATTTGTACTACAAAATTGATGTTGAATTTTACATATAATTTATTTTGCAATGAATCTTAATATATTTTATGGACTAATGATTCATGCAAATCTTATAAGTAACAAAAAATCATAATTTTTCTTTTGCTGATAAAATAACTTGAAAATATATGTGTCCAAGATAAAGTAACTCGAACAATCCGTAGCGTCTATGGGAATAAAAAATATCTATGTATATGTCTCAAATTGATATTTTGTGAAAACTTGTCGGATGTTTGCTCTACCGCACATTTTTTTTCAATTTTTCAATTGGCAATTCTATGATATTTAAATAATTAATAAAAATTTTGTTTTTGAAATTTGTAAAAGATTGTGCATACTTTTTCAGACGTTAAAACTAAGATAGTTAAGCACAAAAAATAAAATTTTTTATATTCATTGTTCTTTAAAAGTAATGCTAGTGAAATGCTATAGTAAAATTTTAAGAAAAGTTACATTTGAATTCATTTGCTATCGAATTTTCAAAATATAAAATACCCTGTTTTTTTTTGCACAATTGTTTTGAATATTATAGAATTTTAGAATAAAAATATTTTGAAATAAAAACGGAAATACAGATCTTTTAAGTTTTCCTTTTTCTTCTGAAGATAGATGATAGTTTTATTGATTTTTTTTAATGTATACGGCTATATTATATTCCCATCTAAAAGTTACATCTTTTTTTTCTTCTTCAATCAAATCGAATTTCATATCTTTCCCAAAGGTGCTATAAATTATTCGAATACATTTTTCTCGAATCGAGACGTTGAAATATGTATCTGAAAAATCCATTGCAGTTTCGCAGAATTGATTTCTAAAGAATATAGACATTCTGTACCAGACCTACCTCTTCCTCTGATTTTACCACAAATTCTAAAGCGCTGAGCTAGCAATCTGAATAATGCATGCTTAAATCGAGAATCTCTCGATACATTCTATTTTTTCACAATGTTTGGTGTTACCTAGTTTCCAGTTCAATGCATTGGGAAATTTGTTTAAAAATTGTAGTGTCTACCGTTTTGTCCAAACTTTCTTGAGTTTTAAAGCGGTGGAATGATTTATAACGGATTATTTGCAACGATATTTTCATTTATATGGAATAACAGATTCCGTATCCGGATATTGAAGTTACTGAAAAAAAAAAAGGATTATATTACAGTGATGCATATATATAAAAAAGGAAAGGCAATTTAGAGTTAAATAACGCAAATAATAACATCATAGAAAAAAGATTATAATAAAAAATAACATTATTAGAAATTTTTTTTTTTACTATACGAAAATCTGACTCTAACCTAGGCATGCCATGAAAAATGTATGGTAAAAATTAATAATTTGTGGGGTTGTTAAAGGGCTCAGTAAAAAATCCGAATTAGTGTAACAGTTATTTATCTGATGGCTACGTTGCACACAATTTACATAATTTTAATATATATATATTAGAGCATGGATCAAAGCATGCAGCACATGCTATCGCCTGAGCTGAACTGAGTTACTGTGCAACCAAGCATCAGAGGGCGCATTCTCTGACGTCATTATAGTCAGTTATGGTTTGTGTTACAAGAGCGCTACAAATTTAATTTTCGAATTGACAGTATTATTTCAGAAAAATGGCAAATAATATTATCAAACGATATCAAATGAAATCCAAGCTTATAAATGGCAGAAACAAACCTTTGTACGCTAATATGCGTTCAATATGACTGAACTGAAAATTTAAATCAAATTTAAACAGTACGAACGTATTAGAATTTAATTTATAAGTTTTTTTAAAGACTAATA
>JAPMOR010011774.1:0-10219 GCA_026543865.1 Argiope aurantia
CGCAATCCTAGATAAATCTGATTAAAAATGGGCAATCTGAAGATTCGTATGTATACTTGGATATTTAAAATAATGGAAGAAATTAAATTAGATGAAATGAGTTAAAAAGTGGTTCCAGAAAAAGATCGACTAATTTTTATCCAATACAGGGTTCTGAGCGAAAAAAAAAAAAAAAAACGAAATTTCATTCAACGAATTGCACAAATAATTCGCCAATAGTATCTGAAACTTGTCTGCAAAATCAATATTTTATCGTTCGGTATACTTATGTATTGTATTTATTTACACAAAAATCAGTACTCTGCTAATTGGTAGAGGTAATAAGTGAATGCATAAAAAAATGCCTCGTGAAAGTTGTGATCTAAAGAAACATTATAAAATACCAAAGAAGACATTATAAAAAATATATTATAAAAATACATTATAAAAATATATTATAAAAATACATTATAAAAAATATTTTATAAAAATACATTATAAAAAATATTTTATAAAAATACATTATAAAAAATATATTATAAAAATACATTATAAAAATATATTATAAAAATACATTATAAAAAATATTTTATAAAAATACATTATAAAAAATATATTATAAAAATACATTATAAAAATATATTATGAAAATACATTATAAAAAATATATTATAAAAATACATTATAAAAATATATTATAAAAATACATTATAAAATATATAAAATGTCAAATAAAATGGTACATAATTCTCTTTAAGCAAAAAGCATAAATGCAAGGTTATCAGATTAAGCTTCAGAATTATAAATTCTGTTCCAAGTACTTCAAAAATGGTATTAACAAGTGTTTTATTAAATCAAATAAAAATTTGGAAGAAAGCAAGACAAATAAATGAATAAATAAATAAATAGGAAAGAACTCTTTTATCGTATACATATGCTCTTAATGAAATATAAAAATAAAATAAAATATAATATTTAGCTATTCTCCGGAGAAGTAAATTGATTAATTTCCATTGAAATGCAAATACTAAGAAAAAATTAGTTCAGATATTTTTTAATTCACGGTATCAATAAAGATTATACCATACATCATATAATGAATTTGCAATATAATATCAGAATGGTTTGATTTCCACAAATCAAGCCATTATCTCACAATTCTTTTTATATGTTTATACTGCGAGCATCGGACTTATCAGCTTTCTATTAAAGCACTACACACTTCTTATTAAAAGGACAACTAAAACTAAAAATAAATTTCAAGATTATTCTAATAAATTACAGGGGTTAATTAGCAAATGGACTCATATGTTCTTTGAAATTTCAGATCACATTCTTCAAAAACAATAATTTCTTGTTGAAAAATGACTCATCTTACTTGAGTCTTACATAGGTAGTTGAGGAAAATAATAATGCATTTGTTATACTTCTACTTTATTTCTAAAATGGAACTGGAATGTTGCGTTCCATTTTCTGAAAATAAATAAAAAGAGAGAGAAAATTCTTGGTATGATTGTGTAAAATAATTGATTAATTTGAAAATAGTAAATTGAACTTCAAATAAATTTTCTCTAAAATTATTACATTTATAAAGGCTTTCTCAGATAAGAGTTTAAAAAGGCGTAATAAAGTAAAAAAAGACTATTCAGGGAAAATACATCATGAAATTCTACGAATATCTATCTGTAATGGTGGGGAAATTCATCGTTTAAAGAAACATAATTACCAAGAAAAGCTTTGAATAATTTCTTGGGAATAAAGATTTACTTTTAATAAATTATCAAAAAATAAATTTTCCTCTATCGTTTTAGGTAATAAAATAGCAATAAGAACTCTATCCATTTGCTATGAAATCCGAGAACTAAATTTTCAGAAACTCCTTGACCAAATTCTAGGAAAAAGGAAAAAAATAATCAACATTTCACGTGAAAGGATAAGACCAATATGCTTCAGCTGTAACATGGACACCCTCCACTTTAACCTACACCACATCACTTATGTATTTAATGGAGCATGTATGTCGTTCCCTCATTTGAGCATTTAATTTTCATGTCTATAAAAAAGTGCAGAAAGTAAATTTTTGGTTATATTAACGTCCCGTTTGAAGCAACACTACGGCTATTTTGGGACGGACCTCGTAATTTTGAACCGCGGTCAGATGACGAGGACGACACCTGAGCTGGCACCCCCTTCTCCACACCACACCCCACCAGCGGGAGGACGTTTGGTCATGACGATTTAACGTGCAACAGACCCCCTTACACGACGGTTCTTTCGGTGGAATTGGGTCACGAACCTGAAACCCTTCGGTTCCGAAGCCGAGACTTTACCACCAGGTCACGGCGGCCGCAAAAAGTATGAAGATTTCCCACAAAAGGCGCAAAGAATTTTAAAAGAAAATTATCTGCTCCCTTTTTTGAACTAGTTACTTCAGACTTATTTAACATAAAAAGATATCTCCTTTTTTTTAAAATCAGAAGTTGTACTAAGGACAGTAATTACCAAGGATAGATCTCTAAGAATCGAGTACTTTTTTGTATTTGTCATTTTGTGTTAATTATTTGTTAATAATTACTTCAAGGTTATTTAACATAAGGAAATACCCTGTCTTTTTTAATTAGAAGAGCAGGCTAAGAAATATCATTACCAAGAATAGACCTGTAAGAACAAAGGATATTATTTTTTGCATTTGTTGTTTTGTGTCATATTATTTTTTTCATAATACATTGTTTGATTTCATAGTTAAATTAGTATTTTTCTTTCTCTAAATGTTATGATTCATGTAAAATTATATTTATATTTTGAGGAGTGTTATTGATATCTATAATTAATTGTTATATCCTATATTATTATGTTTGTTGCATTTATTGCATGCTTTAAAATTTATTAAACTTCTGTTAAATTTTAAGCATTTAAAATTTTCTTTTTACTCATATGAAGTATGCAAACCGAAAATATTGTAATCAGCAATGTAAAGATATCGAATATGAGATAATGGCGAAGCTTCATATTTCACCTTCAGTCTGAAAAACCCATTTTTAGAGTTAGTTTTTGTCTGTCAGAGAATATGGCGATTCAAAAATATTTTGAGCTAGATTTATTAAATTTTATGTGTTTTTTACAGCAAGTCTGATCCGAGAGTACAAGTGAATATGGCATCTACAAAATTCCAGAGAGCTATATAAATAGTATTAGGTTAACGAATTTAATATTTAAAGTGTAAATTTATGTTTTATTTTCAACTAAATCTGTCAAAATATTGATTATCTGTCTGTGTATAGTTTCCATGCATGGAAACGCGGTAATTCAAATATGGAAGGAATAAATAAAATTTAGTATAAACATCTAATATGGTATTTAAGTATCTAAAGTGTAGATTTTTAACAAATTTTGAATGAAATCCATCCAAGAGTTAATTATTAATATTTTGACATGCATGCACAAACTATAACTCAAAAACGCAAAGACAAATAAATGAAATTTGGTATATTACCGTATGCCTAAACTTGTATTTCCGTACCAAATTTTCTTTTCAATCGGTTCAAAATAAGGTGTCTAAAATGGATACATAGTTTTCTTCACTACATTATGAAACATTTAATGTGTTACTCTGTGAAAAATAATTTGTGACTCTGAAAATAAAAATCTGAGCACTCGTGGTGTACATGACCAAACTTGGCTATGATCCACAATTTTTTAGAGAGGTATGATATCTTTGTTATATAGTATGTGAGAAAAGTCAGAGGAAAACAATTCAGCAATTTTTAGTTGTTTTTCTGAATTTAATCATTGTAACACTATAATTTTTTTTATCATTTTATTATGATTATTTAGATATCTTCCTTCTCTCCTTGCTTGAGTCTTCTTCTTCTGGAGGGCCAAATAATGTTCTAAAACCAAAGGTTGAGATGGTTCTTCTAGGTGTTAAATTAACTAATGAATTCCCTGTGCCAGGAATGAAAATATTCAGATTTATACGTCTGAAATTAAAAAGGAGGGGACGAATATGAATTGCTTGAAAAATGCTTTGTTTAATTTTAAAATCTCCGAAGATGTAATTATGAATTAATAAGTGAGTTTCTGATTCAAGAACTATGAAACTACTTTATATATGGTGTCAATACTCAGAATGTTTAAGATGAGTATCATAAATTATTTTCGACATTGTAAGAATTATTTTCAAGTCTACAGATTTTTCACCTGGAAAATTATTTTTGCTGAACACATTCGATAATTTTTCAAAATCTATTTTATTAATTCTTTATTTACTTATTATATTAATTTATTATATATTTATTTATATTATTATATATATTATATTATTATATAAATTATATATAATAAATTATTTTATTAATTTTCAAATATTCTACAAAATTCAAATGTCTACAGAATTTTGATCTCGAAAATTATTTTTCTTATGCACACATTCGATAATTTTTCAAAATTTATTTTATTTAATTCTTTATTTTATTAATTTATTATATTAATTTAATTTAATTTAATTTATTATATATTTGATTATATTATTATATAAATTATATTATTATATTTATTATATAAATTATTTATATTATTTTATTTTATTAATTTATCAAAATTATTTTTATAATTTTCAAAAATAAATAAAAATGCTTTATTTAGTTTTAAAACATCCGAAGATACAGCATGTATTAATATGTGAGTTTCTGATTCAAGAACTGTGGAAGTGTATGTTAATATTCAGAACGTTTAAGATTAGTATCACAAATTATTTTCGGCATTGTGAGAATTACTTTCAAGTCTACAGTCCTTCTGGAAAATTATTTTCCTTCGATAATTTTTATAAATAATAATTATAGCGAGATTAATTTATACTCATCCGAAAAATTTATTTTAAAGAGTTTATAATTTTATACGCTGAGCTGATGTTAATTAGATTCATGTGTTTGCATGCAGAATAGTAAGATTTTATAATTTTCAAAACAAATATTTTATTCCTTATTCATCAGCTTGCAAAAGAAAGGCAGAATCAATGAAGCGACACATAGAACCATCATCTGGCTATCTTTGTAATATATGGACTAGACATAAAATAAATTCTGTTACCAATTTTCGTCTCAGTAACACATTAATTACATCGATTAGCCCGGACCAGCTCTATATCGAGCTCAGCATCGAACACTCATCTCAAGAGTTTAATACTATAGTGTGACGTTCCTTGTTTCCCACACCTAATAATTGGCATTCCGGCCAGATGTAACGCCACCTGTTTACCCCTCATATTGTTAAATGTCTCCAGACAGCAAATGGGGGGTTCTCTTCGCCAGTAGAACCATAAAGAACCACATGTGCATGTTTTGTCGTTTCAGGGAGACCAATCATATCTTAAGGAAGAAGAACGTCAAACCATCCAGATGTTAAACATTTTTTTCCATTATGAAGGGACTATAATTAAGGGGAAGATTCAGCTACAAAGATGAATCATTAACGGGCATTCAGACGATCGACTGGAGACCATTGAGGAATCATTGCTGAACAGTTTATTGGATGCTAAGAAGCTCAAGAGCACCAGTGAGAAAATGAGAAGCGGAGATTTGAGGGAAATAAAATGCGGTATATTTGAAGAGGGAAAGCAGTGAGAGCCGCTTTAAGGAGGAGTTGGGGAGACTTTGAGGGTTTGGAAAGTGTTCCTGATTTTGTGAGAAGCTCGATGTGATTCGAGCCTCTGTGTTAAGATCCACCCAATAAAGATCGGTGGATTTCTAGAGCTATCCCTGGAGTAGCCGTTTGAGCTAACAGCCTGTTAGCGTTTTTTGTGGTGTTTATTCTTCGAAATGATCAAGTAACTATTTCATGATTAACTTTCAACTATTGTGTAAATTTTGTAAATCATATTAATCCAGATGAGAATAAGTTGTTCTTGTGTAAATGGAAGGCTGTAAATAAAGGAATTGTTTCTAAAGCTATTCTCTTATTTGGTCAATCAGGATTAAGATATTACTATAGTAACGATTTGGTCAATATCGGACGAGCAGGTGCTTATTACTTGGCAAAGAAAGCTGTTTCGATGTTAAAGAATTAAAGTTTTAAGGAGCGGACGAGTTTGAATAACGAGTTTACATGATAAACATTATTGTTAACAACACATAAATGTTATTTTTGTTAGCCAGCAACGCAGAATCTTAGGAGCAGAAAACTTACCATGAATTTAAAGGACACATAGTATTGGACTTTTGTATGTTTTGAGAATTTTCGATATTTAACAGTTATTAAAAAGGTAGAATTAATGGAAAAATATTCTAATAAAGGTATAGATTTATACAAAAATTAATTGATGACATTACATTTACTAAAAATTAGTACACAGGATTTAATACTCAGAAAGATCTGGCAGGGGCAAAAATGAGTGCTCAAAATAATAAGCATGGTCATACTCTCAAATAACTTGTTAGAATAGATAAATTAATCAATATTGTTAAAAGCCTGTAATGTGGCTTCCTAGCATGGTTAGTTCCATCACTGGAAAGACCGTTTTACGATCATCTGTGTTGGGTACTGATCGAGTGTCACTTCAGTGATCTCAGAGCTTGACAACCTATTAACGACTTGGCGACGAATTTGGCGACAAAATATATATTACTGGAAACTTCGAGAATATTAAAGAATCAGCCAATAGGAACCGAGATACGTCTGAATGGTCCAGAACCTTCTTTTCCCGTCTCCCGGGAACTATAAAAAGCCGAGAGTCTCAATCTGCAGTCAGTCGTAGTCGTGAATAGAGTCTTCGAAAGGATAACGAAACAACGGCGTTATAATCCAGCGAAGAGCAAGCATTGTGTAGAGCTCAAGCAATTACGGAACTGAGCCGTGTGCCGAGTCCTGGTGTCTTATTGTAGAAGCAGCATCGATTCGCGTGACGAGTAGCCAGTCATGTAGTAGTGAATAGGTAGTTGATAAAACTACAGCTAGGAGACAGTGGAGAATTGCAGATGTCTGGAGCCAATAGGAACTGAGATAACTTGTTAGAATAGATAAATTTGTCTGTGGAGTGGAGCTACGAAAATTCCCTCCACCTGTTGAATTATGTCTGGCTGATTTGTTTGTTATGGTAGTTATTACTACCGATTACTACTTATGGGCTACTGTTTGTTGTAGTGTACTACTGTGTGTTGCCCGTGTTCGTCTTGGTTATATATATTTTTCGTCTTTGTATTAGTATCGTCGTGTTCAATAAATGTCGTCGTTTTTTTTTCTATTAAAGGACTGTGTTTATTTCATCGAAAATCGAATAGGCAGAATAACCCGACGGAGGAATAATCCTTAACAATATACTTGTGAAAGAAGGGAAAAAAGAGCTTTTTCTCAAAAAGAAAACAAAAATTAGCGGTAGAATACATAAATCTATACTAAAAACATATATAATCAATAAAAATATTTCTATAATAATATTCTCGAAATAAATAGTATTGAATGATCAAAAATAATTTGAAGAACAAAACCGATTATTTCAATAATTCCAATTTTTAAAAATTTTGTTGTTTAAGTATAAGGGGAGAAAGGATCAATTTTTAAAAATAAAACTCATGGATGTTGTTTTTAATGCAGGACGAAGCATAGATTGACTTGTTAAAGAAAATTAAAGTGCGAAATTCATCTTTCAAAAATAATTTTAAAAGCGGAATGTTTTATTTTAATATATACATAGTCCCTATGGATATTTTAATTATTTTTTCGCATACTGTTGTATAGCTTCAGAGAAAGAATATTTAACATTAAATATGAAAAGAAATGTCACCTCAAAAACAAGATATTAAGCAAAGAGCACAAGATATATAAAATGAAACTTTTGCATTTAATTCCGAAATGTTTAATTCCAGAATGTTTTCCAGCAAAGAATTCTTAAAATGTTTTGAGATATTATTTTAACCGAAAAAACAAATAAACAAACATACATAGAAACAAATAAAAAAGCATCAACGCTTGTTTGAGCTTTCTGTAAAATCTTTTGCTAAGGAAATTATTTTAACTACGTGAAGATTTTAAAATTCATATGAATTTAAGATAAAGTATGTAGTTCAAGCAGCATAATTTGGCAGGCTTATGATTTAGTTTTTTACGTGTTCAAGTGAAATAAAAATTCTTTTGGGAATTTTCTAAAGCTGGGGAGTTAAAAGATTATTTTAAAATGAAATATAAAAAAAATAATCGAGAAACGTAAAAAAAAATTCAGAAAACACGAGCGATATTATAAAAAGCATGATATGTTTTTATATATTTTAGGGAAACTTAAAGTCAGTGGAAATAGCTTAAATTTAAACTTCAGTGTTTAAAGAAGATTTCCGCTGAAAATTCTTTTATTTCTCTAGAATATGAAACAAAATACTACTTCATTACCAAAAACATTTCTAAATATGTTTAATTTTAGTAAAAATGCTTTTTAAAATTTTTTTAGCTTGAATGCTTTTGAAAGCAAAATAAATTCTAGATTCTAGCTTCCTTCATTTATATTATTTTACTTTTCGAATATAATATGTTTATTTTGCACTCTATTTTTTCAAATTTATATCGTATTCCCACGGCGGTTAAGGCTTAGTTCTACATTAAATTTTGTATTTATTTTATGGATAAGCATGAAACTCAACAGTGAGTAGGTATTCTTTACAACTGGAAATTTATAAGTATCAGAAAATGTGGAAAAAATTACAAATTAATGAGCTCTATTCTTATTCAATTTATAATTTTTATTCTGCAGCTATTCTTTTTAATTTTGTGAGAATTCTTAAATTAGTCATCAATAGAGTTATTTGTCAATGAAATTGCAATAATTTCTTTTCACTGATAAAAAAAGCCCCATCAAATCAGTGCGAAATAAAATTTTTTTGATTTAGATAAGACAAAAGCGATATTCTGCCAGGAATATTCTGATAAGCCATTAAAGGACTTGTGATTTCTTTTAATAATTATGTGTTTTGATAACTTATATTAATTACTTCTTTAAAAATCACTTAAGATAAAATCAGACTCTTTTTTCTGATATAGATTTTAAATTGTAAAGGATTCTTCAAATTTGTCAAAATCGAAGCACAAACATATATTCTATAAAAGTGGAATTTTTTTATCTCATAAGATACTCTGTTTAGAAGAATTCCAATAATTTTACATTTTCTGTTTGATAAAAAGATAAAAATGATATACTAATTGCCTTTGGTAATTATTTTTCCTATGATTCCAAATTACTTCATATCCTTTATCAAAAAATAAATGCACCTATATCAAAATAATTCACTAGATGAAATATTTGTTATATATATGAATGAAATAATATTGAGGATATATATTAATATCTATACATTTGTATATAATACTAAAGATAAATATTCTATCCCTCAGGAAATAATTTCTAAACGTTAGAGTTTGGCATATACTTCTAGTTGGACTCTAAATGACATAAAGAATTTTATTTTACTCGAATCAATAAATGTACTGCATAAAAAATATAAATTCCAAAGTTTAAAAAATATGAAATGTTTTGGGCATAATAGTGTCTTAAAGAAAAAAAGCTCTATTCTAAGATAGCTTGGAAGTTTGAATATCAATATTTTAGACAATTTTTTAACCATTTCAATGGTTGCTTCGGAGAAAAGTCTACAATGCACAAATGGTATTTGTTGAAGATCGACATTTTTTGATTCTGAAATTGATTCAAATTCAAAGCATTATAACTCCTTCAACTTTCTTATTTTTCGGAGAGGAATTGTATAGATGTTCATTATTACACACACACACACACACACACACACACACACACACACACACACACACACACACACACACACACACACACACACACACATATATGTAATGATATTTTAACTCTAATTTCAATTTAATTAATTTTCAAGATTTTATCTTAATTTAGCCCATAGTAACTTTATTCTAAAATATTCTCTTATTTCGTGATCCAATTCCACTGTCTCTACTTAGTTAATTCAAGAGAAGCTTTGTTAAAATTGCTGAATCGACTAAACGCCGATATTTTCACACGCTCGGCGTGAAGGGATAAAAAACTGTCCAGTAAGCACATTCTTTTTAAAAGATCCCTGTGTTTCCTTTACATGTGATTGACATGCGTCAGAAATCCCTATCAGATTCTTAATAATATATTAGCACTATAAAATAATATTTTCCCTATCCATATCTCATGTTATATAAGAGGAGGGATAATTTATTTCTCTCTTCTTCCCCACTTCTGTTTTTG
>JAPMOR010011774.1:13438-28477 GCA_026543865.1 Argiope aurantia
ATTTGTAAAAAGTAAAACAGTTTTAAGAATCACCTATTTACAAATTTATAAATTTGTAAAAAGTAAAAGAGTTTTAAGACTCACCGATTTACAATTTTGTGTACATTGAAATGTATCCCTGAAAATGCGTTTTGATAAACCATCAATTACTTTGCTTCAAACAAACAAAAAGTTAATATTCAGAAAATTCTCAGAATGAAAAAGGAAAGAAATGTCAAAAGGAAAGGAATTAAAAGAAAAGCTTTAAGATGATATGAAAATAAATTTGTAAAATTTCCCTGGAGCTAAAACAGTTTACATACACTTAAAAATGGAACTTTAAAAAATTTAGAGATACACTTAAACTCATTTTAACATTCGCAGATTATGAATAATAATAAGTATTCGGATACTTTTTGACAGATTATAAATATAAATAATTAATCCACTATTTTATTCAAATAAAACTGAACTAATTTGTTTAACAGAATGATGTATTTTTGGAAAACAATTGATTTTTATATATATAGGCATTATTTTAAGTAAAAGAATTAAAAATGTAAAAGTAAGGACTATAGAACTTTATATCCAAATAAATGAAAATTTTAGTATATACATAAGCTTCTTAAACTTGAAAATTAAATGCAAGATCAGATTTGTACAAATACATATAATATGAAGTATTACATTAATGTCTTAAAAATTCCACAGCCACTATTTACAACTGTGATTCAGACATTTGTCTAATTAGACTGCTTTCTCTTAACTGTAACAGAGAAGGAACTATCTTATTATAAATTAGGTGCGAATCATAAGCGATTCACACGACAGTCCACATATATATATGGGAATTTACAAAATTCCATCTTTCTTGAGAAGTCGAAGATGCAACCATAGATTGAATTTCCATCTCAGGAAAGATGTGGTGCATTTATCGGAACTGGGCTATTCCTAACAGCTCAAATATGGCACCAGAATTCCATTCTTATTCCCGAATTAATTAACAAAGATGTATAATGAATAATTCCTTTATTAAAAACGTCAAGTCATTTACTTGAAAGTGTAAAGTAATTTTCATTACTCGGACAATTCTAGGGCAGCACATCTAATCACAGACTTGTTGTATTTAGTAAGAAATCAAAGTATCTCTATAAAATGTTAAAATTGCATTCCATTTTGAGCAACGGATTTGGGATGGAAATTTAACCGAACTTCATATTTACCTCGACAAAGCTGGAAAGATCTGTTGAAGGAATTTAAAAGAAATTCTCGTGAAAAACAGAGTTTCGGAAGAAACTGAAGAATAGTGATCTTCGGAATTTTTACATCAGATTTGATAACAACTCTTCATTTCGGTCCAAGTAAAAAGTAACCTCTCATGAGAGTTATACCCTATAGGTGGAATATCCGATTCTTTCCACTCAATTTTTCAAGTTCTCGTACTCTTTATTCTCACCAGAGGTCCCAAAATAAGGACACCCAGGATTTGAATATATCACAAAACTCAACAAGGAACAACATTGGGAGTGGTTTCCCCCAAATTGTATCGCATATTTTCTCATTAAGGTGTTGTCTCACCACCACCTGCTCATAAAATTATAGACCTCTCACAAGGTTATGAATAACATGAAAGCTCAGATTTCTATTTTCAAACTCTCTCACATGAAAATTAAGTACTTCGGCGTGTATTGAAGAAAAATGGCACTTATGTATCATTGTATTGCTTTGGGGAAAAATAGTTTTGAAATATCGGTATTTGGCTTGAATCTAGCAAGGGATCTATAGCCTTTTTTAAGCAATTAATCAATAGCTTAAAGATAATACACAAGAACCAGAAAATAAAATATGAATTTACGACATCTTTTCTTTCTAATTGATTAAAATAAATTGATACAGAATTAATATTGATTTGTCGAGGGGGATAGCGAAACAATGGCGGAATAGTTGGATCAGTCCAGCGATGCGCAAGTGTTTAATGGAGCTCAAGTGATTGTTGAATTGAGCTGTTTGCCGGGTCCTGTTGTTTATTGTAGAAGCAGCATCGAGTCGTGTGTGGAGTAGCCAGTCGTGTAGTAATGAGTCAGCAGTTGGATAGAGCTAAAGCGAGGAGAAAATGGAGAAATGAAGGCGTATGGACAGTCGTAGAGTGTGGCTACGAAGATTCCCTCCTCCTGCTGAATTCTGTCGCTTTGTGTGCTGTGGTATTTATTTCTACAGATTATTACTTGTGGGCCACTAATTATTGTAATGTGCTGCTGTGGGTGCCTGTATTTGTCTCAGCTGTATATTTATTGTCTTATATTCTTATCTTCTTTTTTAGTAAAAGTCGTCGTTTGTTACTAAAGGAATGTTTCTTCAACGACTAACAAATCGGAAAGAAGCCCGGAAGTTCAGTAACAATATATTGATGATGATGATGATTGGGAAGAAAGACGATCAACCTCGATAATTTCTGAAATCGCACCTTTCATGAATGAATGTATTCTTGCAACAGACGCATAACAATAGACGGAATCTCAAATTTTCTCATGGAATTGTGCATAAAATTATTGTCAATCAGCTTACATTGCGCATTAATCGCCCATTAACTGTGAAGATGATAATGTTCCTCACTCAAACGTTGACGAAAAGAAGCAAATCATATATTTATCCTTATTTAATTTCTCGTATTTATTTGGAATTTATATTCTTTTCAGTTTATGATTTCTTTTACTAATAATTCTTCATTGCAACAGTTATATCAAATTTTTCTTTTCGTTATTAAAAAGCCTAACCGATTTTTAAGTGGTAATTAAAACGAAAAAGAAATTATTTGATTTAGTTAACATTAAAGAGATTTTGGGCCGTTTTGATGAACCATTAAAGGAATTTCCATTTCTTTCAATAATTGTGTATCCATAGAAAGTACTCTAATTCCTGCCCTAAAATCAATTTTATCAAAATACCTAGAGCAAATACCTTTTATACCTAGAGTAAACACTAATTATTAAGGGGTTACTCAAACTCGTCCTAATTAAAATATTTTTTGAATGAGGAAACGAAGCATATTTTCAAATAGTATGAAATTATGAAATAATGCAATAATTATTTTATTCACTACATTATAAATTACTCGTAATTATAATAATGAGTTCATTTAATGCATTATTAGGATATCCCATAAGTTTCTTTCTCAGCACTCTGCTTGTGTAGATATGCAGGATTATTTATTAGCCGTCTTTGTCATCGGTTTTATTCGTCCCAGAGCTCTTTTACAATACGTTTCGTTTGTGCCACAGTATCTTTTAAGACTTCACCACAGCATCTTGGTGGGATTGGAAAAGTATCATTTTCTACGAGCAATAGTACAATAAATTCTACGAAATACTGTCATGAACTGCATCCATTGAAAGCTGCCATAGCAAAGAAAAAAACAGCCAGAATTAATGAACTAACGAGGCGTTGTTTTGACATTGTTTGAAATACAAATTAGATTTTCATATACTTTTAATCACATACAAGGTATTTATTACCAAATAACGCGCCAAGGATGGCATGATAGAGTCAGCACAAATGTTAAATTTCACACCAAATGTTAGTATTTTCTAACCATTGTATTACAATGCAATGCATTGTGTTCTCTAGGATAGCATCTTTATTAGAGAATATGAGATAAGGTTTTGGGAAGACACTCCCACTGGTTTCATTTACCATCGATTCTTTTCTATGAACATATGTTAAATATTTTTTTTGAGTTCGTGTTATTTGTCAGTCCAAGGAATAAATTGTTCCTTAAAGTATTAAATATTTATCCTCATTGTTATTGTCATCATATGTACACTAAATATCAGAAATAAGAACTGAAATTGTTTTTCCATTTGAAATTAACATTTGGAATACAATTAAAAATTCCAGGAACAAAAAATATTATTATTGGGCTTGTAGTAAATATTCATTTTGAGGATTTCAAACTTTATATTACATCTTCAATTAATATTATGTAATATTTCACAGAAATTATTATTTTAAAGTGAATTATTAGTAATAAAAGCATATGTGCATTCAATATCAAATGGAACCTAATTTGTATATTTTGATATCTTTCTATCAAACTCAAAACGGTAATTTACCGAAAACTTGAATTCAAACAATCCTATACGGTCTGATGTCCTAATTTTTAACTTAATGCCTGTTTAATGTTTGCAAATAATGTAGGGTTATGTTAAGTTTGCGGAATCATTTATCAATTAGAATTCGGACGATAAAAGGAAGTTTTACTTTCGCTCCGTTGGATTTTTACTGAACTAATTAACGAACATTATAAAGATACTCAATTACTGAAAGAATGGCAAACCCTTTAATGGCTCATCAGGATATTCCCGGCAGAATAACTTTCCTCTTAACCAAATCAAATAATTTTTGTTTTGTCTTGATTACCACACGCGCGCGCGCACACACACACATACACATTGATGAAGCTTTTTAAGAACGAAAAGAAAAGGATAAATTTAGGTAATTGTATCGGCAAAGAGCTCTGACGTTGATTAGGTTAAGAATTTGCAAATTAAAAAGAATTCTTACTCTTCACAAATTGAATAAAAAATATCTAACTCGTTTCTTTTACGAATATTTTATTTAGAATTTTTGCTGTCTGAGCATGTCATTGGTGATTACGCATAAATATATGAATATAAATTTTTTTAAATATGGTGACAATTTGAGAAAAATCTAAAAATCTATTGTAGTTTCCATTGAACGAGTACGCAAATTGGAAAATGAAAGAGACTTAATATTACAATGAATATATTTTCTTATGTAAAAGTAGCATAAATAAGAGAAGTTATTTACATATTTATTTATGCTTTAAAAACAATAAAATTAAATTTTTAAATAATGAATGTGCTTTTTTCTATTTTAAGTGGCTATCTTTTTAGAATTATTTCAGTTAATGAAAGAATTTCCTGTTTGATAATCATTGCATTACTTAAAAATTAATAACTAAACCTTTTTTTATATGCCAGACTTAAAATTCTGCAGATAATTTTGCTTTAACTTTCATATTCTTCAGTGCTTTTCGTATTCTCGGTTCTTTTTTTTAATTGTATATATTTTGTATTAGATTTTAAGATTCTTCCCAATTGAAAGTTGATTTTATTTCACAGCATGCAAAGAAATAACTCAAAGCAGTATCGATTGATGTATTAAATATGAAAGCCTAATTTTAAATGCGTATGAATCGCATGCTTTTTTTATTTATTTAAAAAAAATGCCTCAAAAAAGTTAGAAAATTAATTGTATCAAGGGTTATAAAATTAAAAAAAAAATTTTAAACGGAAATAAAATCGGCTATAAAATTAAAATTAAAAAATTATTTTGCTTAGAAAAACATCTTTTCAGAATTTTTTGCTTAAGTTTTTAGTAAAAGTTATATTTTGTATACAAGCTTAGTTTGAAGATGTTTTGTTTTCTTAGATGAATTTGCGTTCATGTATTAAGTGTATATTGATTATATTTAAAATAATTTTAACAGCTGACATTGAAAATTTCCGAAGTAAATAAATAAAAGAGACCAAGAATAAAAGCAAAATAAACAAACATTATCTCAGGAAGTTATCATTTTTACTTTCTTGCATAGGAAGTATAAAAAAAGTATAGTGTTCGTTAAAAAATTCGAAATTTTGATGAATCTCCACGTTTTAGTCCTCCCCGAGTTTGAAAAAATACATTTATGGAAAATGTCAGTCTGTCTGTCTTGGACAAAGATAATTCAAAACCGCTTTGAGCTGGACGGATTAAATTTGGTATACAGACTTAAAAACAAATTTGTAAATTTCTATCAAATTTTGAGTAAAATCCGTTCCGAGGGAATCCGTCTGTCTATCTGTTCGAATATGAATTAACACGATATCAACAAAATGGAGAGAACTAAATAAATAAAATTCAGTACACAGATGCAACATATTTAGTAATAGACGACTGCTGAATTTTGAGCGAAATCCAACATGTTGACTGTCTGTCGGTCTGCCCTTTCAGAAATGTGTAAACGCGATAACTCAAAAACGCATTGACGTAAATAAATGAAATTTGGTATGCGATTTCACGACTTTAAGTGTAGTTTTATCTCAAATTTTTGTTTTAATCGGTTGGGAAGAACGAATCTGAAACCCAAATTCGATTTCTGTATACTTTTGATCACAGACCAGGGATTAATTTCTAAAGCATTCGCCAAAAATCACGAGACAGATTGAGTAATAATTAGCGCCAAAGGTTAATATTTCGTAAGTATTGTACAACAATGCCATGCCAGACGTTCATTTGGATAACATCTTTATTAGAGATTATGAGAGAAAGTTTAGGAGAGACCACTTCCGCTGGTTATTTTGAAGTATAACAAATGACAAGAAGCTTACATTCTTGATTAATTATATTGGAATATTATATAAGGGAATTATATATTATATAAAGGGATAATAACTGTCGATATACAATAGCCCTAAATATATCTGCATAAGAGAAAATTCATTAGCTATCAAATTTATTAGAATTTCAGTACAATTATTTTCTTTCCTGTCCACACGTATTTTCCCTGGCGATTCATTTAAATAAAAGTTACTTCCTTCTACATAAAATGAATATTTCTAATTCTTGATAGTGATTATCTCGAATCCCAGGTTTGTCCTCATTTAGTGCAGGATATATCGTCTCGATGAATAATTTAACAGTAATAACTTTTAAACAATAAAATTGATCAATTTACTTCAAATGTTTCACCATTTTTCTTCTTCACACCTTTTAGTTTGATAACGTTTTTAAGTTAATATGTTTCTTGTGATTTAAGTGAGATAAATACATCTCTTCTAAAAAAATGTAGGTAAAATATCAGTACTATAAATAATTTTTGTACGATAGATGGACTGGATGCCATTCTTTCGTAAGTTGTTTCGCTACTCTGCGGCAAAATCGATCAAACCACACGAAAAGAAGCAGAAAAGCAAAGCTCATCTCAGCTAAGCAGTATGGGCAAAGGATGAATTGCTACGAAGGAACCTTCCACTCACCCTACTACAAGCTGAACCCGAGATACCCGACAGATTGAAACTCCCCCCTCCCCACACTTGACTGTCACACTAAAGTCCTTATGAAACCAAAGTCTGGCAGTGAAAACAGGAAATCAAAAATAATATCTACGTTGACTCACCTACATTGATATTACAATAAAAGACAGTTAATTTCAGAATAAGTTTTGAAAATGACAACTTTAAATTCATCTTGAAGTAATTCAACGATTGAAGTTATATGTAAAATTTAGTCATTTTTAGAAGAAAGAAAATTAAACTTAAAGTTTAACAATTAATTGTAAATTTAGCTACAATGGAAAAAAATAAACAAGCTATGTAAATATTATAATAAATAAACAGAATAAAAAAAATATAAATTAGAAAAAAATTATTAATTTATTAAATTATTTCATCTGTTTCATATTTAATCCCTTTATAGATTTATTTATACATTCTTATTTCATTTTTGCTTATTTATTTATTACTAGCCGCCTTTGACGACCAGCCGGTTCGCCAATCTTAATGCTCGTTAAAATTTTAACAATTAAATATTTTATGTAATTCTTACTTTAATAGCTTCTTTATTAAAATATTTTAAAACTCAAATTTTGATAGTCATATAATTCACTCATAATATTATAAAGGCATTCAGTCATAACGTAATGTGTATCTCTCTAATTTTCTGTTTTAGCTCCAGTAGAATTTATGTTTTAAATTAAAGTGGAAATGATTAAACCGGGATTAATAAAATAATATTTTTTACTGAAACCAAGTATTTTTATATGATTACTGAAAACAGAATCACTGAGCATTTAAACCTTAAGGGCACTAAAGAATATCTTTCTTAATTTATGTAATATCTCAAGAATTTGTCAACAAATTTTTCCCAGCTTCATCATGAGCAGATCGATTAATTAACAGTTAATTCTAAATGCATCAAACAATAAGAAAATAAACAGAATCGCTTAAAATAATCGGTTGAAAACAGGTTAAAAAACTACTTAAAAAACTATGTACTTAAAACTATAAGTATATACAAAATATATATAACTAACATAAATACTATTTAATTATAAAGCATACAACTAATCTAAAAATAATTTAAATCAAGTCCACATCCGTTGAAAATAGTTGTCAACAATCAGAACACAATGCGCATGCGTGAATTTTCAACGCCAGTTATGGTAACGCAAATGTGTGAATTTTTCTACACCAGTTGGTGTAACTTTATGCTGATTAGAAATTTTTAATTTCCTTTATTTTGTTTTATTTTCATTCAAAAGTACTTTAGAATGAAACTGAAATATCGATGAATTAACAATGTTTAATTTTAAATGCATCAAACATTAAGAAAATAAACAGAATCGTTTGAAATAATCAGTCGAAAAATGTTAAGCCTAGCCTCATTAGCTTAAGGAAAAAAACTGCCACTTTAGTCATTTGGCGGTAGAGAAATGAAAAGATTTTTTGGCGGGAAGTTAGTTTTTAATAATGAAAATTCCAATTAAATATTCAAAAAAAGGGACCCCAGGTGCACATTCCCGACCACCAAGGTATACATATACCAAATTTGGTAGCTGTAGGTCAAACGGTCTGGCCTGTAGAGAGTCGACACAAACACACATTGAGCTTTATATAAGTATAGATAGATTTACCGGAGACCGAAAAGACAGACGAATCAAACTTAAAAAAAATAACAATGCATCAATATTTCGGACAGGATTTTCAATCAACATTATCTGTTTCAGTACCCAACAAAAAGAATAATAAAGTGGAAGGAAAAGCAAAAATTATAAAAGATTTTCTAAAAGAGGGAAGAGACATTTTATTCTGAAAAAACTTTACATAATTTCTGGTAGAAGAAAAATGTAATTCCTATAACTTAATACTTAATACATCACTTTTGGTACTTTTTTATTTCCATTTTCGCGAAAATCATTTCTAAACATTCCTAGACAGAGCTTCTCAGATTTCATAGTAGATAAAAGGCTTTCTTCTTTTATATCTATAATTCTATGAAAAGGAGAATGATTGCATAGTAAACTATTTCGGGATTTGACAGAAATGAGGTTCCATTACACTCATCAAATTTTTATTTTTGTCATCATCGGTTTCCGGGAACAAGTAAAATACGAGATTCTTACTTCCTTAAGATTCTTAGAAAATGAGTTTCTTTATATCTGGTTACTTGCTTTTAACAAAGGAAGAAAGGGGGGGGCATTAACTCTGTGAAATATAACTTTTTAATTAATTATTGTTATGAAAAAGTTGTATACGAGTTTCAAATTACTTATTTCATCTTAAATAAAAAAAAATTATTTTATTTATAATTTTATTTTGTTCAAAGTATTCATCATCGTGTGGTTGAATAAAATATTTTAATCATATTCAAAGACAAGAGCAAAAGTGTATGTTGTTGTTCTGTTGAAATAATTTTGAAAATATTCATATCCAAATACAGAGAGTTAATTTACTTTGTGGAAGAAAAATGATATAATATTTTATATATAGCTATATGCTTAGTAAGGTTATTTTTTCAAAACTACTTTCTTAAAGGTATATTAAAATTGGTTTATAGTTTATTATATTCAGATTAATTCCGAAATAAGAAAAACATTTCAATGAACTATCATGTTCTGAAAATATTAAATTAGTGTATTTTTATGAAGATTTCAATGCTCTACCACAGGGATTCTCATATTTTTAAACATTCCTACCCATTTCTTATAAACTTATTCTACAGCGACACCCATTTTATACTGAGCTTGTTGAATTTTTTTAGTAACGAACAACACATGCTCTTTCGAAAGAGACCTTACGGGCTAAAAAAGTTTTGTGTAGAAAAAAAATATATTTATTATAAAACATAATAAATCCCTTTCTTAATTAACGATCCAAATGCACAAATATTAGCGTGCCGCTTCGATATAAATGCGTAAATAAACTGAACCTAAAAAAGACGAAAATGAATTTTTGTGAGTGAGATATTGCAACCTAATGTAAAATTAATTAAGGCAACAAGAATCGAATATTAGAGTAATAAAAAGTACAAAAAATGTATCCTGTACAGAATATCGTTTCATTGTATGCATCGTTTATAGATGGGATAAAAGCTTGTTTCTGTATTCTTGTCATTCAACAAGAAAAACATTTTTTATACATTACACCACTTTTTGTAGTGTTGTTACTGAATGGTTTCATAATGACTTTAAACCTCATCAAGTTTTTGAAAATTGTCGAAGGATATACATACATTCAAGATTTGATCGCAACACACCAAAAATGGTCTTTCGAACAACAGTTTGGGATTCTTTATTCAATCACAAAAAGTGTAAAATTGATTGCGAAATTCCACCTTTGTCCTGTTGAAACAATTGAAGTTAAATAAAAGTGATAGTGAGTGCATCACTTTCTAAATAAATGTTTTGTCAATGTTAAAAATAACTCCATGTAATTCAAATGTCTAATGAAAACACGTAGGAAATATTATGGTGTCCCATAAGCTTCTTTCCTATTTCTAATATGAAATGAATACGTAACATTTACTGCTTAAGATATTATTTATTTTCTTATATAAGAACCCTTTGGCTCTAGTACTTTCTTCCATCTCTCAGGAAGTCACATTATGCCTTCTTTCCAAAATTTTTGTGATTTGGGTAAGAAATTATCCTCGGGAAACGCTTTTATTTTGCTGATGGATTTAAAGCGCTTATCGCGAAGAGAATTTTTTAAAGGCATAAAGAAGTAATAATCAGATGGAGCGACATCTGGAGAGTAAACAGGGTGCGGTAAAACCTCCCAATCAAACTGTAAGAGTTCCTTTCTTATGACTAATGCAATATGTGGTCTCGAGTTGTTATCATGAAAAACAACTCTTCGTCTGTTTCTTAATTCTGGCCGTGTTTTTGATATAATAGCCTTCAATTGATCCAGTTGACGACAGTATTTCGTAGAATTTACTGTCTCACCTTAAGGAAGGAGCTCGTAGAAAATTACTCCGTTCCAATCCCACCAAATGGACAAAATATCTTTTTTTGGGGTGTGGTCCCGGCTTGGGGGGCAACAGGGCTCTGGTTCGACTGAAACCCATGAAAGATTGCTAATAGAAAAGCCTGCATTTTTGCACAAGTACAGCCACATAAGGTCATTCGTAGAAGATAACTTTTGGAACACCCTATTCTTATTAGCCTCGTCACGTGACCATTTGATTCATCTGGAATATTGTTTGAGTTTAATTTCAGTTAAACATATTAAGCATAATTTGAAGTTTATTATTACCTCAATAAAGTTTTTCCCAGATTAAATTATGAAAAACTTCGAAGCTATGCTATTTTATTAGTTTTATACCAGTTATCGTTTACACGAAAATTCTTTAAAGAGGTATATCCCAAATAATAATTTAAGTGACGTGATACTATTAGTTCTTCATAATACTATAAAAAACTTAAGTATCTAAACGATATATTTCAAATCTCACATTTTCTTATGGGGTAATGTAATTCACTTTACGATTCCTCCCATAAATTGCATAGATAATAAGCGGAATATTTTTTCCTAGTTTTCAAGAACGGGGGAAAAAACAAGCAACTAAATATTTTATTAAACATACGAAAAACATTTAATTTCTTTATAACAATGAAATCTATTGTTGAAAATGCAGTAAAATATTTTTTAGGAACTTCGATGAAATCTATTGTTGAAAATGCAGTAAAATATTTTTTAGGAACTTCGAATACTCAATAAAAATTTGTCCAGAAACGAAATTGGTATTTTGGAAAACAATTAAATTTTGAAATGACATTCAAATCAGTTTTGTGTAATATTTTTTCTTGCTATACTAGCATAAAAAAGCTAAAATTCCTGATTTTAAATAGTTAAAAATCTAATTAAAATATCAAGAAAAAAAATCCCACACATTTCCTAATTTTTGATAAAAGCGATAGACATTTGATATTGTCATAGAATAAAACTAAAACTAATTATAAAGAAAAATAATTTCATTCCTAATTTTTAAATATTTAAATTTCTAACTAAAATTTAAAAAAATCGCAACATATTACACATTTTCAACTTTAAATATATTTGTTCCAAATTCGGAAATTCTAAATTAAGGCATCCGCCCAATGCAGTCTCAACACACACACGTACACGATCTCAAAACGCATACAACATTTTTACAATAAAGAAAAAGGTTTTTCAAATCGAAATCTATATAAAAACCGATAGAAATAAAATTTGAATACAACATATTATGAAATATCCGTAACATCTCAAACTTATAATAATTTTGAATACAGACTGTTTACTAAACATTAAAAAAATGAAATCCAAATAATAATGTAAGTATTTCAAAATATTGGTACATTACAGTCCTTTAAGTTCATTTTTATTCAAAAGATTAATACATTCTGCATTACTTTTCATTAAACAGAAAGTAATCCAATATAAAGTTAGAAATAAAATTCAAGATAGAAATAGATGTTCATACCTTAAACTGTAGTTTTAGCTGGAACTATTATAGTGAACATGATGTTAAAATAAAAATGTTAAAATTTAATAACAAGAAAAACTTCTTTTGTTTTTGAATAAAGCAATAGTTTTCTTAAGAAACCTCACTTCTTGGAAAAAACGTTTTTGAATTCAAAAAAAAAAAAAAAAAAAATTATGGAATTTTCCAAAATTTTAAACGATTTTATTGTTTTTGCCAAACACACGATCTTATTCTTTGAAATTTAAAAACCGTGTTCATAAAAATAAGCTTTTATATAAACTTGAATTAAAAGGCGAAAATTTAAAAAGACTATAACTGTTGAAATCTAGATGATTAATAATTAAGCAATCTAAAATGCCAAAAAAAATGTGCATATTCATTTTTAAACTTTAAGATGTGTAAATTCAGTATAAAATAAAACTTAACTTAAAAGCTGGTGCAGAAAATAATGTTCTATTAGTTCATTAATGGATTTTAAAATTTTAGAACTGAACTTATAATCTTTCAGAATGAGCCATGTGAAATGAAATAATTATTTCCGAGAAGCTATATAAAATGATTATGTTTTTAAACTAATTTGTGATTAATATATGAAAATTATTGAAAAGTTAAGAGTTTCATCCTTTTAATGTCAGTTAATTTTGAAATCGTCTTTATTCTTTTTGTTAAGAATATTTCATTTTGTAGAACATTTCAGAATTTCTCTTAAAGTTGCTTTCAGCATTAAATTCGATATAATTAAAATTGTTTCGATTTATAAAGATAAACCAAAAGAGCACACCATTAAATTGAGGTTTATTGAATTCCATTTAAAATTCTTAGGTATTATTTTTCTGCTTTTATATAGCTTCATTTAAAGGAGATATTAATTTACCATTTATATCAAATTTCAAATTGAAGTCTCTGATGTTAATAGTGGATATTAATTGATGTCTGTTGAAAATATCTTTTTCTGTTTAAAATTAATGATCAAAGAATTATAATGCATAATTAAAAACTTCTAAATATTAATTTTTCTACTAATGATTTTTTAAATTTATTCACTTATATATTTTGTAGCAACCATGACGAATTTTTAAAAAAATCAAATTTTATTTGCAAGAAACAATAAAATTATATTTATTTTTGACTAACTTGGAAAATATTTTCAATTATATGCACAACATTTTAATAAATTCGATATATTTTTGTAAGAAAGTTAAAATTAGTTATTAAATACATATAATCTAATAACAAAAAAAGAATGACAAAAAAATAAATAAATGGAATGAAATGAAACAAAAGTGGAAGAAATAGAAGCAAAATCGGCTGAGAAAACAGTTTGAGTAAGAATCAAATGAAATTAACAAAGTAAAGAAATATAAGAAAGCTTTTCTGAACATAAAAATATTCTTTTGACTCACGGGAAATGCTTTGATATAATCAAAATATTATTACTAGTTTAATATTTTACTATCAGAAATATCTTTCTTTATTAACAAGTAATAAAAATGACTCTCAAAGGTGATTGGTGAGAATGCCTATGCCTCAGTTTAATTTCGACAGCCTACATATTATAGGCCATCATATACCATCAAAAGAAGATAAATTTTTATTACTTGTTGAGGATATTTTAATCGTATTTATCCCCACAAGATATTAGAGAGGAGAAAATTTTAAAGTTTTTATATTTATACCGGGTTTCACTCAGCCAGTTATAAGCTATATATCAGCCATTAGGCAGCACATGCGCAGAAAGGGACTGATTTATGTTTACCACAAATTTATAAGATAGATTCAGGCATTCTATGCTTGGCTATAAATTGCCGTTTCGGCGACCCTCACTTTTTCTTTCCACAGCATAACATATTAATATTATGGATATTTACACAAAAAAACATGGTAAAATTAAAAAAAAAGGTCAGCATGCCTAAATTAGGAAAATGATAGAAAAGAAAAGACAAATAAAATGAATAAAACAAAACAGTTTTGCATTAGAAAGAAAAAAGAGCAAAAAAAGTCAGGATTATTCTATGTAAGTAATCGATTTTTTCAAGCCAAGGTAGATGGCAAGTAATTCTCCCATCGGGACAATTACTTGCCATTGACCGAACAGCCTTTTCAGCGTTTCTACGTATGCGTTGCCTACTGGCCGTCTTATAACTTTCCGAGTGTAAACCCGGCATTAGTGCCACTTGTTTCCAATTTACAAAAGACATGCCTTCGCAATCGAATTTTCAATTTCTAATAAGCAGTAATTTTGAAAGTATCTACATTCGTGTATATCAGAAGATAGTACATTATTTTAATATTTTGTGGCCATAATTATTCGTTAATCGATTAACATTAACTACGCATTGATTTTTGAACTGGCTATTGGTGGCATTTGGGAACTGCCATCCGATTGCAATTTTGGGAAAAAAGGCTTTTTAAGTTTCCATAAAATTTATCATAATGAACTGTTAAGTTTATTAAAAAGTACAAAACAGTCAAATTTAGAGCGTCTTAAAAATGCTCTTTATAAGCGCAAAAAAAAAAAAAAAAAAAAAAAAA
>JAPMOR010011781.1:0-61239 GCA_026543865.1 Argiope aurantia
ATATATTACTGTTTTAACATACTATGCATATTCATTTAAAATTGCATTGAAAGTTTAGTATACTTAGTGATAATCTAAATATTAAAAAAAAATCAGAATAACGTTGGTTGATTTTTCTGCTCATATTATGGTAATTATTTTTATATTTGTACTTTTATTAGCACGTGATTTCAGACTAATTATGATGAATTTTGCAGATGAAAATAAAATTACTCAAATTATACACTAAAGCATACTATTAGTTTCCGCAAATCATTCTTATTTTTGAAATTTTTTCATTCAAAACTAATTCAACTGCATAAGAAAGGATTAATTTTTGTTGGAAAGGTATTTTGTCTTCTTATGTTAGCCTCAATTACGTTAATTCAGGCTAATAGCAAATTGAAGTAAGATCAGATGTTTCTATGTCTGCTCAGTTTTTCCCCTAGTATTTAATCAATTCAAACAGAATGTTTGGAAAATATCTTATCAATAAAATATGGATTATCCTTGTCAGTATGAGTAATTACAATAAACTTCTGACTATTCCTGTGCCAAACGTTTCACATTTTCCCAAACTCATCATTTAAATTCAGAAAATTTAGCAAACTTCCGTTTTTCTCTGAGAGAAGTGAAATGATAAGTGGTGCAATATATCTATCTTTAAGTTTAGGCAGAAACTATGTTATGCTATGCACACAGTGAAAAAGAATGAATCTCAGATATTTATATTTTCTGGAATATTCACTATAATTTATTTTAATTTTTCTGTGTTGTGATGATTTTAAATCGACATGAAACCTGGTATTTTCGTGAAGGAAAAATCAACATGCCGTTTCTCAAATAGTTTCCAAATTTATTCTTTTTTGTCATCTTGTTAGGTTCTAAGGAATTCTATTATTGTTCAAATTTACAAAAAAAAATTTATTGCATCTGTTTTTTGTTTTTTAATTTTTTCATAATTCCAAATTTCATGTCATAATTTCCCTTTGTTCTTAATTCTGATTCCTATAAATGTCGCGACGCCTTAAAAACCACTAAGATTTCCTGAACAACAGTATATTATTATTCAGACATAAAAAGTCCAAAATAATTTTTTAAAATGATCTATTTTGCTTATTCATAAATTTATCCTATATCAAAAGCCTAATTACATTTTAAAATAAATTGAACATGCTATGTAATCATAGGTGTGGCATTAGCAATTCTGTCTTTGTTAGTAAAACGTGTGCAAAAATCTTAATACGATATGTTTAAGATATTAATTATATTAAATATTAAAAATCAACGGGAAGAAATGGAACTATAACTTGAGCTGTTGGTATCATAAAAATCTTGAATCTTTTCTCGAATTTGTCCTGATATAGAGACCAATTATTTACATAAATATTAAGGGCGAACTAGAGAAATCTGATGAGCGTTATAATAAATGTTATTTTTTATTCATGAAGTTTCAAAATAAGTAGAATTATGGAATATCCGTTGAAAATGTATCGAAAAATTCACATTAATATTGATAAAATCAGATAATCATTCACCTAAATCTCGCTTAGCTCCTATTACGTATCTCTATATTAAATCACAATAAACACTTTGCGATTTGATTTCATGAAAATTTCAAAGAGGTCCTTTCTTCTAACACTAAAAGACCTCTTAATGCAAACAAAACGTGTCCCTCACAAGATATCTGGTTCTTTTTATATTCTCGCACTCCGTTCTTCAATATCTTCTCATATTGCTAAAAGTAAATCAAATAATGAAAAAAGAACTTCCTTTACAGTAAAACAAATTATGATACATTAGCGGTGACTTGAAATCTTCATTAAGGAGCTAATATATGCGGTAAATGGGCCTTCTGAAGCACCGAAGTTTACTACCTAAGAGAGATGCTTCTAAACCTACTCCTTAGCTAATAAGATTCATAATAATCACTTTCCGAGGTCTTTCAGAGTGTGTGTGATTAGGGTGCCAGCTTGTAGGGATTGAAGAATAGCGTAATAAAGGAATTTTTCATCCCTATGTTTGATTAAGTGAGGTCTAAGGATTATGATCAGTTTTGTATGCTCTCTTAAGTGGACACATTGTTTTATCTAGTAATTTTCGATTCAATTCTTTTATATTTGCTTTGGATTATCGACTCCTTAATCGCTCATTTTTAAGAATTGAGAATTAAGAATTGAGATTTATGAAGACTTGAAAGTGTATTGCCATGATAACAATGAAGACAACCTCCATTATAACCTTGCACGTTGTATTTAATTTGAAATTAAAAGCAACTATTAATCCCTGTGAATCAATTGACCACAAAATATAATTAATTAATGTGAATAATTAAGGACTTATACAAAATTAAATCAATATATGACTGATTTGAGATTTCTCCTAAGACTCAGGCAAATAATCTATAGACGAGCACCAGTTTTCCTCTTCTAATTCTACAAAAATTCCCAATCAAATCATTCTTAAATGAATGAGACTTTCTTAAGATAAATACATTATACCAACAGCACATGTAATGATAGATTAGTTGCCCTTTTCCTTTTAGAATTATATGAATTTCAAGCACAATTTTATCAAAGACTATTTGTTTTCATATACGATATTCATCATTCTTCCTTCCTTACTATCCTATAAAAATGATTTCATATTTTAACACTCTATCACTACGAAATGATTTCAGGAATAAAATCTACTTCAATATGAAAGGGAAAAGGTACGTTGATAATAATAAAAAAAAATATTTATTGCGAACATGAAGTAAAATAAGGAAAAGGGGAAAAGAAAAGCTAATATTTAGTAAATAAACAAGTGTGAGTATTTGTGAAATGACTAGAAGAAGCAGAAGATGTTTCTTTTTTCATGAAATTTGCAATACTAAAAAGTAATCGTAACAACAATAAATTTAAGAAAAGGTATCATTTATTTCAAAAATAGTAATTTCTTCTCTCTCCAAAAGTAAGAATTTTTGGACAAAATCTTCTTGTTTTTTATTTATTAATATTTCGCTATGATTATGTTATTAAGAATTATAAAATTGAATTTATGGAATTTTGTGGTATTCAGCATCAATGTCACAAAATAATAAACGTTTTGGAACGTTTATAAGCTTCAAACTTTATAACAATGTCACATATTATTTATATATATATATTTTTTAATTTTAGGATATTTTTGAGTTATAATAATTTTCATGTTGTTTTGTATCTCTCGATATCTCCACACTATTTTAATATTATTTTTATTTTTTCACATAACACGAAGTAAGGCAGAATTTCACAGTATATATTTATTTTTTAATCAATATTAGAAATATTTCTTTTGGCAAATTATTTTGTCATCCATTAAGCTTATTATAAATTAATTACATTAATTTTAAATACAAATTTTTAGCGCAATTATAATATTATCTATTGCTCCAGAATTCCTTGCTATTATTTAACTACTATTATTTAATAATAATATTATTAAGTACTGTTATTTAAATTTATGCAATTATTTAAACAATAATCAAAGCAAATAAGTAATTATGATTCTCGGAATTGAATAATTTATTTTTTTTTTAAAGTAAAACAAACTATTTAAAAATTTTAGAATGTTAATACAACACACAGGCAAGCTTCACAAATAGACTAATAGAAGTTATAAGTTCAACCTTTTACTGACAGAAAGAAGAAAAAAAATGTAAAAATACAATTTTATTTGCATCTCAAATCATATTTAACGGTCATTTCAAAATGGAATTTCTGAAAATGTTTAGAAATCTCATATTTCAGAAAATTGTCATAATCTATACGGGATCTCTAGTTGTATCTGGTAAGGGATCTTGCCTCAGCCCTATATTTTGTGCATAAAATGTCCATGTGTATAAGCAAGTATTTGATCTAAATAAGATATATAAATCATTAAGGCATGAATAAGATATTAATTTATATATCAATTTGTTTCAATCCATACACCCAAAAAATTAGAGAATCTAATGATCGTCGCATATAAGAAGAATATACAAACCCAAAACTTGTCTTATACGTTTTTAGAAACTAGATACTTATTTATTATAAAAAATAGATGTTGTCTAACATCCATTAATATTTTCGAGGGAACCTGAGTTTAAACCCCTTCTTCGCCAAGTTGCGATAACGCGCCAAAGCTGACAACCTCCAGACTCCATATTTTCTATATAAATCTATCTTCTGTCATATCATTCTTGTGGGGCATATTACAAGAAGGTAATGGATATCTCATTTACACAAGATAACTTGTTGAACACTTTATTCTGTTTATATTATAAACCCATCTAATTTTTATGTGCTTCTACTGTCTATTATGCATTTTTTTGTCAAACATTTGCTGAGCTTTAGAGGTTGTTGTTTTTTTTTTCACCATTGACACAAAGCTGGTCTTCTAAATATTTTATATTTGCAACTAAAGGATCAATGCGAACTTTAATTTTATAAAAGCTGAGAAATGTCGAATCGGATGTTCTTTTTTGATCTAAAATTAATTCGGAAAAAAGTTATTCTCTTCTTACTCAAAGCCGTGAATATATATCGACGATATCCAAGCTACCTGCTAAATGACAAACGACTACTAGAAGAATGAGAATCAGCGAAAACCAAACACAACTAACTCTTCACCTTTAACATTCATAACATTGTATCCTAAATTAGCTATTTCATTTTTTGCTATTCCTTTGAACTAATTTACTTAATTTATAAACTTTAAATTAATCACTCACAAAATAAAAACAAAGAAAATTCCATTTTTAGTATTATGAAATAAAACTTGGGAAAATTATCTATATCTATACTTATAATAAAGCTCAATGTGTGTGTGTGTGTGTGTGTGTGTGTGTGTGTGTGTGTGTGTGTGTTGGCGCTCTACAGACCAGACCATTCAACCTACAGCTACCAAATTTGGCACGTGTATACCTTGGAGGCCGGGAATGTGCACCTGGGGGTTATTTTTTCGAATTTTAAACTAGAATTTTATTTATTTAAAAATTAAGCGAAATTTTGACGTGTTTCTGCTATAACTGCCGAAAATATTACAGCACAAAAAATATTTTTACATGAAGTTAAAGATAAAACATTTATCTTTTAAATGATACTACTGTTTTAATCTTAAAATTAAATTTCTACTTTTAATGAATTTTTAAATAAATATTTGAACTATGTTTTTCAATAATAAATAAAAATGAGGATTAAGCACGTTTCGCATTCATGAGAAAAAAAATAGCTTTTTTCAAAGTGTTGCCATCACATTGATTAAAGCTCTAACTGAAAATAAATTAAATCTTTTTGGAAATGAAATTTGCAAAATTATAATTTTCGCCAAGTGTCTGTAAGAAATGAAACAAATATGAAATATTATTTTTCCTAAAAAATAAATTCAAGAAATATTATTTTATGATCTTTTACACTCTCTAAACAGGGTGTTTATTCAGTCCCGGATCCATTTTGATATTTAATGACTCATAAAATAATGAAGATGTAAACAAACTTATGGCATTTATTGATGGAATAACTCATATATTTCCCTTTTCAGGTTTGAATATTTTTACTTTTGTAAATATCGTCTGCGCGTGTTTTTAATTTCAGATATATTCATTTTTCAGTCTAAATATCTGCACTTTTCTAAATATCGTCTGCTTATTAATTGCATTTTTCTCTCTTTTGTTTTTGGCAACTATTGAAATGTTATGTTTACTTTTGATGTATTTGTTCTATTTAGTACTTTTGTATGTGATGTTTTATTCGATCGGATATTAAGGAGAATGCATACACCACAAGAGAAAGCACAGATTTTATGGTGGTCATAGAGTTAATTTCCAATCAGCTAAATCACTGACTTTTAAGAGTTAATTTCAAATCACTTAAACTGACTGATTTATGAAGATTTGAATATCGCTATTCAATAAAAAAAGGATAATTTTAGATTTTTCATCGATCGTTTCAAAGAAAATACGCCAATAAGCGCGCAGGTTTCTCAAGATTAATTGACCTAAGATTATGAAAATGGTGAGTTTTTCTAAATTTTTAACATTTAAAACTTCATAAATAAGTCTTAGTTGGTCGTGGAAAATAGAAACATTCATTCATTTATTTAAAATTTGGTGTGTCCAGAATATTTATCAGAATATGATACCTTACTGCATTAAATTTAGACTTCATAATTTTTGAAATATATTTATAAATATATTTATAAGCAGGAACCAAATATTATTATTGATTTCATTTCAATCCTTTTGAACGCAAAACTAAAAACTGAATTTTATACTGAATCTCGGAAATTTTTATTGAATTATTGTTTGAGATATTACATAAACTATGAAAAATATTTTGTAGTTAACATAAGACTTAAATACCGAGCGTTTCTGTTTGCAATACTCATATTCAATAATAATAATAATTAATAAATAACAATAAAGATGATTAATAAAATGAAACGCTTGGTTTTATTAAAAAATATCTTAATATTGATTGCAATTTCATCATTCACATTTTTAATTAAAGTTGAAGTTTTACCGGAAATGGCAACAAATTAGCAAAATATATATAGTAAATTGAACGAAACGATCTAAACAATATAAGTTTGGTATGACTATCAAAATTTGAAGATTAAAAATGTTTTGTTTGAGAATCCTTTAAGAGACCAGTTACTTAAAATATTTAATTGAAAATTGTAGCGAGCGGTAATACTGGCGAACCGGCTGGTCGCCAAAGGCGGCTAGTAAATAGAATAAAACTAGAAAACCTACAACTTTCAAAACAGTATGTTAACAATTTGGTGACTACACTAATCATTGATTTCAAAAACTTTCATGAGGTTACGAACATCTTCCCAATAACAAATCTGCCATTTCTACAAGCGATTTCAGAAACAAGGAAAGACACTCCGGACTAAGTCGTACTCCTGTTCCGGGAAGAAAATCACTTCTTTTTTGTTCTCAGGCAGACACTGCGACGATGAAAATTAAACAGTAAGACTTAGACGAAGAAAATTCAAAAAGAGTTTCAAAGTAATTTAAGGCTCCTACAGAATGTCAAATGTGATTGCAGGGCATTATGTAGCTTTTTGGGAAGCATTAACGAGATTCCTCACTGTTTCATTTTACCTCAAAGGGAAATTGTGCTCCAGCATTCTTAACTTAGCACTTAAATGAATTAATAGGTGATAATTAGATGGAAGAATACCTCGAAGGCACCCTGAGTTAAAAATCTAAGAAAATAGATGGCAGTTAAGAAAGGAAAATCGGGTCTTAAAAGTTAATCGCAAGCTGTGGCATCAAAATCTATTCATCTTGAGTAGAATTAATGGGGGTTCCCATTATGTGACACGTCTTGAGAGGAAAAACTGCAACGACTGCGAAGAATCGCGTCCTCAATAGCAGGTGAATTGAGTGCTGCTAATATCCTTGATTGTTGCATCAGTGACACTGAAATACAGGGCCAATTAAAACAAGTGATGTGTTTAATTATTCTATTGCCTCTAATGATGAACTAAAACAGATATTGAATTCCATGATTGCGCAAATAGAGTTTTTTATCGACGTTGTATCTATCATTTGTTTGAGGATTTTTACGAGCAGCGTTTAAAGAAATCTTTCTACTTTTATTTTGTGATTTATGAGCTTAGAAGAAGGAATTAAAGAAATTCACTCTGGAAAAAGATTCAATACCAAGATGAATTGTAAAACGTTTGAGTTTCCTCTCTTCAAAATTCATTAAATTCTGTGTTAAATTTTGGGACGACTTTATCTAGTAATAGAATTAAAGCGTTTTATTTAGGTATCTGGAAATACTGATAAACTTATGTACAATGTCTTAAAATAAAATTCCAAGAGTTGTAAGAGTTTTCCAATTGGGCTTTAAAATGCAATGACGAAAAAATAAATAAAGTTTGTAAAGAATGTTAATAGTTCTGGCAATCGTTCTTCTAATTAGTTTTCAGTAAAAAGGAAAATAGAAATTTAGACTTACGTTTATTTGATTTAATTATAAAAAAATTAATAAAAACAATATAAATATTATTAAATTTGAAACGTTTTTTTCAATACTTGTTTTGATTATACATTGTAATATTCACATTTAAAAACTACAAACATTTATTAATATGATCTTTAGAAATTTAAGAGCTTCTTTGTAATATTCAAGCAAGAAATTATTAAAAAATATTAAATGGCTTTTCAGGTAAAATTAAAAAATGTTCATGAAAGAAACTGCTGAATCAGCATTAGAACTGAAACTTACCCATCATAAAATTTTGCCGATATTTCCTGAAGATAGCAAACATAAAAGGGAGCATGTTGTTCTAAAAATATATACATTCTTACTGTTTCAAATTCACATTTTCTGTAAAATTATTTTAAATTTTCAAAAGACAAAATCTTTCCAATTTTTTTTTCTACATAAAAAACATATTAAAAAGTTATTGTTTAATATTTTCTTAAATTTTTTTTATATAACATAAATCCAAATCTAAGAAAATATTAAATGTTAAAAAGTTTTAGAAAATTTTTAAAACTGTTTTAAAATTGTAATAAAAGTTTATAAACAAATTATTTTATTTTAGTGAATCTTTATTATACATACATTTAATTAGAAGTATTCGTCAATATAAAATCTTCTTATTGCGAATACAGATAAATCTAGATATAAGAAAATATTTTACGTGAAGGTTATTGAGTCCCTTCAATGACTTACTTGCATGGAAAACATTAATAAATATATTCTAAGAAACCAGATTCGATGCTAGGTTAAAGTTAATTTTACATTTCTGTACAAATTTCAGTTTATTAACTTTATAAAGACTGACAAAGAAACTTTTTCTAGTCACGATTTCTCATTCAAATATGCGAAATACATGCATGAATTTTAGTAAAAATACACTGGTGTGCGAAACTTAAGCAACAATACAAATTTTAAGCAGATAGCCATGAAATGGCAGAAAAGGAGTTCTTGCGATCAGTACAATGAACACGTAATTCAAGAGAAAGGTCATGCGTATGCAAATATCAGGAACAAAACGTCACAGGCGACGTGAGAGTACGCAAAACACGTGCGGAAGGCGCTCAGCTCAACACTACAATAAAAGGATGGACGGAGACGCAATTAAAGACATTCGCTGCAAGTGCACGTGAGTTAATTCGTCAAATATGTCTAGCAGAAATCACCTGGACGATTTCACACGTGGAAGAATGATCGGAAAGCTGGAGGAGGGGCGAAGTGTGACCAGTGTAGCTAATGAGTTCGGAATCAACAAAAGTGTCGTTTCGCGCGCTTGGAAAGCCTTCCAAACCACAGGTACAGCTGTGAGAAAGGTTGGTGGTGGCCGCCCCAGGAAAACAACTGCAGTGGATGACCGACATATCGTCCTGCAGGCGAAAAGAACCCTAAACCAGTCAGCAAGCGCCATTGCTCAGCAACTGTGTGCAGCAACGGGGCGACAAGTGTTGCGTTTTACTGTGTCCAGACGCCTTCACAAAGGTGGCCTATTCGCTCGCCGTCCTGAACGCTGCATCCCTTTGACAGTTTCCCACCGGCAGCAGTTTAGAGTGGTGCAGAGAGCACAAAAACTGGACATTTCATCAATGGAGTCGTGTCCTCTTTACAGATGAGAGTCGTTTTAGTGCCACAAGCGATTCCCAACGCCAATTGATTTGGAGAGAGGTCGGAACATGGTTTCATCCCAGTAACATCACGGAAAGAGACCGTTTCGGTGGTCCTGGAGTTGTCGTCTGGGGAGGCATTATGATGAACGGTCGGTCTGAGTTCCACGTTTTCGACAAAGGTTCTGTAACTGGAGATCGCTATTGTCAGGAGGTGATCCTTCCCCATGTACGTCTGTTCCGAGGTGCCATTGGATCAGACTTCGTTTTTATGGATGACAATGCACGGCCACACAGGACTCATGCTGTTGAGGAGCTCCTGGAAAGTGAAGATATCACTCGAATGGATTGGCCGGCGTGCTCCTCTGATTTAAATCCGATAGAACATGTGAGGGATGCTTTGGGGAGACGACTTGCGGCATGATTACATCCTCCTGGGAACACCCGACAACTTAAACAGATGCTGATTGAGGAATGGGCACTGTTAGACAATCTGGTGCTGAGTATGGGGAGACGGTGCGAAGCAACCATTTCAGTAAGGGGAGGGCATATCCCATACTAAGGAACATCTGCTTGCTGTTCTTCCTCTTGGACAGACAATTATGTGTAACGATACTATGAGTTCAATAAAGCCTTTTTTGTTTGATTCCATACTGTATGCATTGTATTCATTTCTGCGCAACTATGCTTTCGTCATTCTTTCAGAACAAAATGCTGTATCTCATTTCTGAATTTCATGTCTCTCAGATGATTTCTCGTGAAGTTATGGCAAAAAACATACCTTTTGCTTAAGTTTTGCACACCAGTGTATAATAAACTACGCTTAGTCTTCTCTATTCATTCGAGAAATCTCGCATCTTCAACAATTTATTACAGGAAATACCTTTTCTTTTCAAAATAATATCATTGAATAACTTCGAATATTTTAAAGAAAAGCAAAAAGATTTCGAACATAAAATGTGCATTTGTTCATTGAAACTCAAATTCCAACCTAATGTATAATGAATTTGCGAAGAAATGATTTTGCTCAGGTGATTCTATTGAACAAAAGAAAATAAAATCACTGCTTGTTCGCACTTTTATCAGAATATATAAGAAATATTACGATTTTGCGAAGAATGAAAGAACATAAAATCACTGCTTGTTTGCACTTTTATCAGAATATATAAAAAATAAATTTTAGGAAAAGTGCACCAAATATTTCCGTAGTTAATTTTTTCTTTTCTCTTTCCTCATGAAAAGTGACAATTTTATTTAATTACAATTTATATTTTAATGTTACAAAATCGGGAAATCTTCCTCCCTGAATGAATGTTTTAATTCAATAAACTAATAAATTATATTTAAATCATTATACTTTTAATTCCACTGAAAAGATGGTAAATAATAAAGAATGGTATGTTTCAAATTAATCAAGTCTTGCGGTGTAAATGATATATATATATATATATATATATATATATATATATATATATGATTTCTTTTTACTTTTTAAAATATATTATAGATATTTATCTAAAATTCAATGATGAGTAAATAGCTTTAAAAATAATCAATAAAAAAATCAAAAATTTTTTAAGAATTTTTTTTTTCTCATTTCATGATATTTCTTCAATATTTACATTGTTGTTGATACTTACTTTCCTGAGAATGACGATGGATTTTTCAAAGGAAAAGAAAATTCGAAATTCTATATTAAAACATATTGTTAAATCCAATACATCATTATCTTTAGGAAAACATTTTCATTCAAAATTAGCTTCCGAATGCATACGGAAGGATGAACTTTTATTCAAAATGTACTTTTATACAAATGTCTTTTCATCTCAAATTATGCTTAATTAAATTCATTTCGAGTTATTGAAGTAAAAAGGATGTCTCTATGCTTATTCCGGTTATTTCCTTATAAAATACAGAGTTCATTGAAATTTTATAGAATATATGGCAATATCTCATTAATGTAATATGTTAAAAGCATATTTTTTAATATCCCAGAGAATATGGATAATTAATTGTTTATGCGCTAAGCATTGCAAGTTTTCTTTTTCATGATGTATATAATTTCACTTACATCAGAATTTAAACTAATACCTTTTCAATTCAAAAAATAATGACATTTATCTATTATTCTCAGAGAGAAACAAAATGATGAAACACCCTGTATATCTGTCTTTAAAACTAAGCATAAATTATGCTTAATTTTAATTTTTAACTATGCAGCACATGCATAATTAAAAATTATTTATTTGAATTATTCATAATTAATATACTTAAAGTATTTTCTGTGAATTTCAGTACAGTGTATTAATTTTAATTTGACATATATTCAAATAGTTTCGTAATTCTTTAATGAAAACTCAACATGCTCTGATAAAAGAGTACCGAAAAAATATATAGTAGTTTCTATAAAGTCCTTTATACTTTTCTAAATATATGTTTTTTATTACGAAAAAGCATATAAATATTGCAATGACACATAAAAATACTGATGGAAGTTTTAAATTTTATCAGCAGAGGATTTATATTCGGGACGATTTGGGGGAGGGGAGTTCCGAACGAAAATTAATCATTTGCTTCATCATCAAATTTGCGAATGATAATTTTTTATTACTTGAATTAAATTAATATAAGCTTTATTTTTATAATCTTATATTTACGCTTTAATATAAGCTTATATTTAGTCAGGTTTAATAAAATATTTTTTAAGACAATAACTTTCCAAACATGATATTAATGTTAGTAGGTATAATTTAATTTCTCTGTTTTTGACGTATTTATATCATTTCAACAAACTCCCTTATGCTTGATGTGCCAATCAGAGGGCACTAAGTAGTAGTTGCAGTTAATTAATTTAAAATAATTTAACTCAAAGCTTCAGATATCAGTCAATTCTAATTACAGATATACAGATGTTTAATTTCAGAATATTTCACTATATAAGAAAGTGTATAAAAATATAAGACTTCATAATTTTTTATCTGCAGATTTATTTATTCAAACTGTATAAAATGTATTCTTTAATGCAATTAAAGTATTGAGGGAATGCTTATCTAAAGCACGGAAATACAGTTATAGTTAATAATTATGCGTATTGCGTTAGTGACTCACTTTGATAGCAGAAAAGAAAATGAATTAACAATATTGTTGTGATATTTTCCTGATATTGTTACGAAACTTCATTTTCACCATGTCCGTAAAGTCATCTGGTTCGCTTGTGGTGGATGTATGGTGTGAAAATAATCAGCAAGCCTCAATAACAAACGACGACTTATATTAAACATCAGACAACAAATACAAAGACGACAAATATACAGCCGAGACGAGCACAGAAAACACACAGCAGCACACTACAACATACAGGAGCCCGCAAGTAGTTATCGGTAGTAATAACGACCACAGCACACAAAGCGGCCAGACAGAGTCCTGCAGAAGGTGGAAATCTATGTAATTTCACTCAAAAATCTCTCCAAACGTCTGCAAATCCCCACTTTCTCCTCGCTTTAGCTGTATACAACTGCTGACTCACTACTACACGATTGACTACTCCACACAGGACTCAATGCTGCTTCTGCAATAAGAACCAGGACTCGGCACACAGCTCAGTTCAGCAATCGCTTGAGCTCCACACGCTTGTTTTTCGCTGGAACTATTCTACCGTTGCTTCGTTATCCTCTCAACAATTCGATACAGGACTATTACTCATTGCAGCTTGAGATGCCGGCCTTTTATAATTCCAGGAAGACGGGTAGAGAAATTTTCGGACCAATCGGACGTATCTCGGTTCCTATTGGATGAATCTCTAAAAGTCCCAAAGTTTCTAGTAATATATATCTTTTCGCCAAAGTCCCCAAATTCTTCGCCATATAGTTGGCAAGTTTGTCCGCCAAGCTCTGAGATCACTGACGCGGCACCCGATCAGCACCCAACAGAGCTGATCATAAAATAGTCTTTCCAGTGATTGAACTAGCCATGCTGGGAAGTAACATTAAGGGTTTGTAACGGGTTTGTTCGGGTTTTTGTTTGTCGGGTTATGCGATTCTTAAACAACATCAGTGAAAAATAAAAATGTAACTTGAGCTAAATGTTGGTAAAGGTAAAGGTCCTCTGGCAGACTATGCTCTTCAATCTTTTATTGATTTGGAACCTGAAATAGAGTCTGATTTTTCACATAAGTAAGAAAACCAAACCCAGAAACCCGATAAGTGTCATAATAAAAGTTATTTTTATATTTGTAAAGATTCTTAATAAATAGAAATGCACAACTTTTGCGGAAAATACTTTAAAAAATGCAAGATCATATTCATAAAATCAGACAGATGTTTATCTAAATCTCGCCTTCATCACATTTCATAACATTGCCTTAATTCACGATAAATATTTTGCATTTTGCTTTTGTTTTTCCAAAATTTCAAAAAGTTTATTGCTTAAATTAAAAAGTTAAACACCATGCATCCAAATCAACTCATGCCTCCTCACCAAAATTTTCTTTATTTTCGCACCTTGTCACTTCATTACCTTCATATTGTTACAAACCTGCAATTCGGCTTCCCAGCATAGTTTATTCCATCAATAGAAAGAAAGTTTTACAGTCATCTGAATGGGACTAGCGCGTCGAAAATCCCAGAGTTTGGCGACAAACTTGGCGACCATTTGGCGAAGTGGCGACAAATTTGGCGACTTTGGCGCCAAAATAGATTATACCCGAAACTTCGAGAATTTTCCCGATCCGTCCAGTAGGAACCGAGATACGCCTCGAACGTTCCTGATTGGTTGAGAGGCTTCTAGCCCCGCATTCTGAGACCTATAAAAGGAAGCGGACGTCGCTGCCAAGGGAGACGACGGAGTAGTCCGGAGACGGAGCGGAGGAGTCGTAAGCGATGGTGAGCAGCGACGGAGTCACGCTCGTACTGAACTGAGCTGTGCGCTGCTGTCTGCAGTAGATTCTGGTTGTATGCTGCTGTGTGTGCTGTTGTATGCTACACGTCTCGGGTGAAGATAATCGTCTTCTGTGCTGTATATAGTTGTCGCTTTGTGCTGTCCTGTGTGCCTTCGTGTAAATAAACGTCGTTGTTTCTTTTTCCATTGCCGTCTGATTATTGAGCGTTCTCCACATCATATAACTTCCACTATCCAAACGAACCCCGGTGAAAATTTCGTAACATTTGTTGTCAGAAGTGGGATAGTGGTCAACAGTGTATGGTTCTGACGAGATCCCAAGCAACAATGGCTGATAGCGGTAATGGTGAGTTACTGGCCCTGTTGGCTTAGATGAAGAGATCTATGGAAGCTGGACAAGAGGAGATGAAGAAATCTATGGAAGCTGGACAAGAGGAGATAAAGAAATCTATAGACGAGATGAAGCAAGGGCAAGATGAGATGAAGAAAAGACAAGAAAGAATGGAGCAGGAGATGAAGTCCGGACAGGAGGAGCTTAAGAAAGGAATTTCATCGTGGAAAGAAATTTTAAAAGATAAAGTTAACAAAACAGAAAATGTCCAAGATATCACAGAAGAAATTGGAGGAAGTAACGAGAGCCAAGTGGAAGGAGAAAAGACTGAAGACAGAATGGAGACCGGTGTCACTGAAATGGAACTTAGCCATCCGGAGGATGAGCCGAGGTTTAATGAGGAGAGGAGCGAACACGGAGAATGTCAAATAATTGCGGAAATGAAACAGTCTTCTCCGAATGAGTCCCCTGAAGTGGATCCGAAAGTGCAGGCGCTTGGGGATGGAGAAGATGGACTTTCTTCGGACGGGTCTGTTGATGGCGACCCGTGCTCGATGTCTATGGATGCAAGAGTTGATGTGACCCTGTTTGGATTGGATTCGTCCCAAAGATTAAAGGAACTACCTCTCTGCAAGCCTCTTGATATCTCTTGGCATAGTGACATGGAAGAAGACTACGTGGCTGGAATCGCTGATCCCTGTAGTCACGATCTCAACTTCCTTCAAGAATTCATCTTTGCTGTGGATCTGCTTAGAAGTGTGATGCAAATAGGAGCCGATGAATCTCCTGTGCATCCGGACATGTTATGTCGTCACAGGACCTTTCCAGCGAAAATGGATGCGCTCTTCAGAAGATCCAGTGTGGAGAGCTGCGGACGATTCTCGAGTGCCGAGAATAGACCGGGAAGAGGTGGACGTATTTCTGTGAAAGCTTTGTCGACGATTGTGAATACCTGGCTTTCGAGTGGACTTCAGAAAACACCGTTGGATCATCCTGATATACGATTGGTTCGATGGAAGAAGTTCAAAGTGACAAACCGAAAAGGCTGGCAAGAATTCATTCCGGAGGTCTCTACTACGATCCAGCGTTTGGCTCCATGGGACATCCTGCATTTTAAGGAGCGGAATCAGGTCCGGATGTACAATCCGAAACGAGGAAGAGGTCCGGGTCAAAATCATTCAGAAGGTTTGGATGGATCTTCAGTCGCCGCCAAATTAGTAAATTATGTCATCTTTGAGAGTCGCCTAAAGCATCATCATAACATCATACGAAAGCCTACGCCAGCTGTTGGATTGAAGTAGGACTGCCGGGACGCTAGTCTTTGAAGAGGGGAGCAATGTTACAAACCTGCAATTCGGATTCCCAGCATAGTTTATTCCATCAATAGAAAGAAAGTTTTACAGTCATCTGAATGGGACTAGCGCGTCGGAAATCCCAGAGTTTGGCGACAAAATTGGCGACCATTTGGCGACTTGGCGACAAATTTGGCGACTTTGGCGCCAAAATAGATAATACCCGAAACTTCGAGAATTTTCCCGATCCGTCCAGTAGGAACCGAGATACGCCTCGAACGTTCCTGATTGGTTGAGAGGCTTCTAGCCCCGCATTCTGAGACCTATAAAAGGAAGCGGACGTCGCTGCCAAGGGAGACGACGGAGTAGTCCGGAGACGGAGCGGAGGAGTCGTAAGCGACGGTGAGCAGCGACGGAGTCACGCTCGTACTGAACTGAGCTGTGCGCTGCTGTCTGCAGTAGATTCTGGTTGTATGCTGCTGTGTGTGCTGTTGTATGCTACACGTCTCGGGTGAAGATAATCGTCTTCTGTGCTGTATATAGTTGTCGCTTTGTGCTGTCCTGTGTGTCTTCGTGTATATAAACGTCATTGTTTTTTTTCCATTGCCGTCTGATTATTGAGCGTTCTCCACACCATATCACTCCCACTATCCAAACGAACCCCGGTAAAGAAAATTTCGTAACAATATATTACCAACAAAATAATAATCCAAATATTAACATTCAATTGTGAATTCAAAATATTTCATCAATAAAAGACAGAAGGGATATTTTTTCCACTCTTTAATTAATTTTTACACTTTTAGCATTTAATTCAACCAATATTACTGAATATTAAGAGGAAAACTAATTGAGGAACATAAGAAAAAAATATTATACACCGAAAAAGAGAAATAAAATACCGAAACAATGAAAATGATAATTCATTAGCTCATACCCACAGTGATTAATATCCATTAACTAAATAAATTAACTTTTAATCCTGAAAGAACACCAAACCCATATGTCAAAAAAAATGAAAAGCACATAAGGATGTCACTTTGTAAGATGCTTCAGCAAGGATATCCTAAATGAACAGGAAAAAAATATGTCATTCTCTTTACAAACTTCAGAACATGTTGAAAGCAGTTTATTTTTTTCACTAGAACGCTGAAACATCAATAATTTTGCAAGCATTATATCCATATGCATTATAAAATATTTTATGCTTGAAAAAATTATTTAAATCATTTTAATCTGAAAGTTTTCAGATAAAAGTTATTCCATATTGCGAATTTGTCAGTTTAATTTATAAAATGCTGTCTTCTTTATAATTCAAAGAAATATGTTTACTTAAAATTATTTATTTAAAATGTATCCAGGAGTTTGTAGTTTGAATATATCTTGGAGAAAAATGATAAAATGTAAAACCTACAATATAACTGAACTAATTAAAGAGCAAACTTGCAACCAATTAGTTAGATCTAGTAATAATAACAAAAAATTTCCAAGCCTTATTAAACGAAAACTTTTCAGTTCATAAAAATAAATGATGAAGTAAGTGATAAACCTTAGCATGACAATCAAAATCCTTCGCAACAGAGCAACTAAATGAAACAACGCGTCAACTTAAAATGGAACACGAAACCTTAAGCCTAACTTAATCAATCATAGAATAGAAAACTTTCCTTCGTCCGCTGTTCTTTAATCCTTACAAGCCGTCACTCTAATCAAGTCAATCTATGCTTTATAAGATCTAGGAAAGTGATTATTATGAATCTTATTAGAGAGCGGCGGAATTAAAAACATTTCGCCCAGGTAGTAAAATTCGGAGCTTCAGAAGGCCCCCAATTACCGCTGCTATTAGCGCCTTAATGAAGATTTCAAGTCACCGCTAATGAATCGTAATTTGTTTTACTGTAAAGGAAGCTCCCTTCTGACTATTTAGGTTATTAATTTTGGCAATATGAGAAGGGAATGAAGAACCGAGTGAGAGAATAAAGGAAGTTTCAGGTGACTCAGGAAAGGCACGTGTAATTTTCGCTGTTTGGGATTTTATTTTTAAAAGAAGAAACCCCTTCTCGTGCCTCTTCAAATCAGCGGGTCTCCCTAAAATTTCCTTGTAAATTTTCTAAAAGTTTTGTTATTCCAGAGAAGTCCTTGCATAGCATCGGCGTATAATAGTTACAGAATATTAACCTTTGGCGTGTATTTAGCATTTTTACTGAATCTATTGTGGGATCCTTGGCGATTACTTCCTGGAATACAATTAAGAGTAACCAAAAATCAAATTCATGTTTCAGACATGTATTTTTCTACTGATTAAAGCCAAAACTTGTCTTAGATCTACAATTGTTTTCAAAGTACATACCATCATAAAGTAGATTTTTTCAAAGTACATACCATCAACTTTTTGGCAGGTTAGGTATACTTTGTTTGGTATCTTCACTCTAAGTGTTAAATCTTTGCACTAGATTAAATCTATCTAGCTTTACTAATTTTGTATTTATCATGCTAACTATATTCGGACAAATACACAAATATAGATTTCTCTCAAAAAAGTGATAAAAATTTAAAAATTAGGTGTTATACACCAAATTTCATTATTCACAGTCAAAGCGTTTTTGAGTTGTCTTTGTCAAAGAGAGACAGGCATTTTTTTAACGTGTTTCTTGAACTCAGAGAGGTTTAAACAATGTAAATTCACCAAAATCTCGAGTTTGAATTTTTTGGGGACTAAAATATTTTCTTCGACTTCGTATTCGAGAAAGTAATTGGAAAGTAAAAGATATATCTTGAATTAATATGATGTTATTTAAAAAGAATCTAATCTATTTTTATCAATATAAATAAATATTTTTCATACTTCTTTTAACAAAAGTCACATATTTTGTTTTATTTATAAAATTTCCGGAATAAAAAATAGCACCCATTTTAAAGTTTTTCCGATTTCCACGTTGCTTCATTTTGTTTTCTTCCTATTCCTGTAAATTGAAGGTCTTAATTTCTAGTAAAATTCTGTGATCTATTTAAGAGCAAGGATTGTCTCAAGATACCAAGTTTTGTTAAAGAAATATCTATAAATGTTGAATTTTTAAAACGGTATGAGAATTTATTCTTTTTCGTTATTCTATAGAAGTTCAAATCATAACTCAACATTAGCGTTTCTGTATCTGGCAGGTATGCAATGTTTGAACATCCTGTGTATGATAAACCAAAAGAATAAGTGCTCAGTTAATGAATGCTTGTAAAGCTTCAAAGTATAACGCATAAAGTGTTAAATCTGATTATTAATATATAACAAAAAATGTTTAAAAAATCTTTTTTTTCTTCTTAATAATAACCAAAATTAGATGTTCGATGCCACTAAATATATTTTGTTTTAGTTCATCCTTACTTAAACACCAGAGCCACTAAATATATATGCATATTTATCTGTTTCATATTTTCTTCTAAGAAACTAGGCTGTTTTCAACTAAACGTTGCTCATTTTTTAGGTTGAGATAAAGAATATTGTGAAATTTGAAAGCACAAAAATTAAATACATTTTCAATTAGATTTACCCGAATTTTTATAATTTTCTGTAGTAACTGTACGGAGCAAATGATCTTACAAGAAATATTTTAATGTCCTTTTAAGATTCAAACGTTTGCCATTTCAATGAAGTCAATTCCATTTCTGCATAATAATTTTTCCAAAACATTTTAACTTTCAAAATTATTGTTAATTTGAATTCTTTTAATACTATTTTTTTTTTCATTTCTGTTTTATTTTAATATTTATCATTTTACCATCTTTTCTTATTTACTTCAAAATAATGATTTAACAATGCCTGAACCGAGATCTAATTAGTCGTTAAAGTGGTGGCAGGAAAAGTTAAGACCTTGTTAGAAACAATATATGACGAGAGCTGTTCATTTTTACCTATGAAATATTAAATAAGATTTCACCAATTTCCCATGCAAGCTTAGGAGAGAACTATTCTGAAACATGCTTAATTTATTATCATTTTAAAAAATTCTCTTTTCAAGGATACCAATTTCCTTTTTACGTAATTTGTCGTTTAATTGTTATTAATTCTGTCGAAAAATCGACACAGCTGATTTTAAAATAAAGACATACTCCTTTGTTAAGCAACGTTAAGACCTTGAACTACTCTATCTTTAATTTTAAATATTTCTTTCTTATTTAAATACATATCTTTTGGCATCGGCTTGTAATGATATTGAAGTAGTGATTTAATTTGTCCTTCAGCGTAAATGAAAAATATCAATCACTAACAAGGAGATAAAAAGGCTTTCTTAACAAATGAAACATATTTCAATGACAGCAGTGGTATCAAGCTACTAAAACTAAAATGTAGCTTGTATTTTTATAATAACTTCAGAGAAAATTATCTCAGAAAATGCATTTTTACAGCACCTTACCTTTTCAACGACCTTTACCTTTTCAATTAATTTCATTTCTTCAAAATTATTTCACTCGATATTTATTTCTGTATAAAAATTGGAGCAGACTATTAAGAAATGATCAAATGTAAAGGCATTCTTTGGTGCTATTACGTTTGTTTGCAACATTAAAACTGAGAATACTCTACTAAGTCTTTTATTAATTTCTCTTTTATGTTAATACAAATATTCTGCAATATTTTTGTTTGTTTTTAAATAGTCATTTAGCAACGAACAAAAGAAAACATAAATGCTCGGTTTAAATTCAAAACGGAGAATACGAAAGTAAATCTTTCATGAGCAAATAATTTTTTTTTATTCCTGACGAGCAACAATACATGCGAATAACTGTTGTCAAAACACGTGAACAAATTATGAGAGAAAATGTTAGACGCATATGTTGTTTACTATTTGTATCAGGAAATACATTTTTTATTTATTTTCAAGTTTCTTAGCGTTAAAAATTAATTATTTAATCAGTTATCGTCCAAAATATTTTTTAAACTGGTTTTTACAAATCAACATTTTTTTTTAATTTACAATGCTAATATGACAATTTTATGAAGAAAATCAACTTTCGGTGGATTTTGAAATCATCTGCTTCATTGATATTATAATTTTAATTCAAAACATTTCAGAAGATAAATCCATATTATTTTATTAGAACTTCAAAATAACAGACGACAAAAGGATTATAATATTTTAGATAAAAGTAATTTTCACATTATGAAAATTATATTGAAAGCATTTTAATCTTAGGCAAAGCTGAGCTTAGCATTTAAAATAAACTTGTTTCGAAATTGCAATATCTCATCCAAATATCCATCAATATTATTTTGTAAATAAATGGTAAAAATAAATTCTTCACAATGCGAGAATTTTAAAAGCAACTTTTGTTTATTATGCATTTGTTGAAATCAGCATATGCACTTCATTTACCTTGATGAGAAATTTCGTCATAAAAAGAATTCTTCTTCAATCTTTTATGAAACATATGAATTTAAAATTATCTAGAAATTTTATAGAGTAAAATTTAACTTAACAATTGATTTTCTTTGTCGGAATATATTCATTTGTAATTGCTATGAATACCAATGGAAGGATTTAACAATTTTTCTGTAAATCCTTTTCTTATATCTATATTCATCTAACATTCACAGAAAGAATATTATATATAGAGAAAAGTTTTATTTCAGTGGATGCAAAATAAAGGTTAGTTAAAATAAAATAGCTAGTTATTCTTAATGCGAACATTTTAAAATTGCATTACTTTTTATTATTATTATTAATATATAAATTTTTTAGATTGGTATTTTATAAATAAAGGAAACAATGCATTAACGCTTCAAGGTAAAATGTAAAGTATTAAAAAAGTAAAACATTTGTCTTGTCTTGTAAAAAATTGTCTAAAAAATGTAAAATATTTGTCTTGTGAAAAAATGTAAGTTATGTTATGTGGAATGTATATTTTAAATTCTGAGAATTTAATTTTCTAGAATATTATTTTATCTTTAAGTTTAGGAAATATTACCAATTTTTACTATATTTTATCATTGTAAAATTATAGGTATAGTGCAATTTTGTCATTTTTTTCCAAGCAAACATTTGAAATTTTGTATTGTAAATAATTTATTGTATATATATATTTTGACAATTTCGCAGTTGGGAATTACAATGATGCGTTTAATTTCTAAAGAAACTATCAATAAAATTTTCATTGTACACATTACACTATATAAGAAAAATAAGAAACAAAAATGCTAAAAAAGCTGAAATATTTCAAATTTTCTAATATTAGATTTGATTTTCTTAATTTCTTATCAATAAATCAAATAAACATTTGACTATTTTTTTATCGTAAGAAGACGTAAATGTAGGATTCAGAGAATAATCGCAGTTTTCACAAGATATTTGTTTTGTTTTCTTTTGTTTTTATCATTGCATTTTTTAAACCAAAAACAGTATACTCTTATAATAGATAATGTTAAAATAAATCAAAAATAAATAAATATCGAAAGGTTTTTGATAATATTTTTAAGTATTTCAGCTTTTTTCATGTTATAATATGTCCTATACTTTCTCGTATAAAACAATATTAATTCATATATACATCTTTAAAAAAATCATTCATACTTTTTCAGTGTTTTCAGAAACGAAATCAAACGGTTTATTTCTAATATGAGAGAAATTCGCCTGAATTCAGAACATATTGTGCAGACTGCATTTTTCCAAGATAATAAGCTTAATAATGAGCATACCTGCAATCCCTTCTCAGACAGAAAATTTTAAGTCTGATAATATAAATTAATTTTGGTACATAAATAAATAATATAAATTAATGTTGCCCCTAAAAGGAAATATTATTCATTGGAAAAAGTCAGATGTAGCTCGAAAAGGTTTGGGAATATTTTTTCGATTTTTATTTTATTACACTTTATAAGGTCTAAAACAAATAGAACACTTATATAATGAATTGTGCTTGATTAAATTAGTTAGGCGTTCTTCGAAATAACGATAGTATTGATTTCCTGAAATAAGAATTTCAGGAATAAAATTGACATTAAGATATATTCTATCATTCTTATTTCCAGTAGAATGAGAGAAAATCCATACAGAATTTTCTCTATTCCTTTGAAGAGAAAACAGACAGAGAATATAAGAAAAATTTAAAATATTTTTAATATTTTAATACATATTTTACACATATTTGATGCTAATCCAAGCTTTAAACTTACTGTATCAAAAAAGCAAAGAAAAAAATGAATACAATCGCTATATCGTTTTATCTCTAGGTTTTTTTGCTTGTAGGTTCTGCCTATGACAGAAAATCGATTTTTGTAACGATGATTGTCTGTTTATGAGCACAATACGATCGAAAAATAACAAATTAAATTAGGGAACTTTTATATTCTACAACAATAAATACAACACAACAAAAGCATACAACACAAATGCAGATTTTACCTTGTTTTGGTCAAAATTCATCTATACTATTCAGTCGATGAGTGTTTTCATTTTCATTAATATATGATAATATAAATACATGCTTTTGTATATATAGCGATATGCTTTTGTATATTGTTTTAATTATAATTTTGCAAGAAGCCCACCTCTCAGAGAATTAGTATTTTTGATATTACTTATATGCTTTTATTTATCTGACTTACTTTAATTGTATTTTAGATCTCAGAAAGGTTATGTTTAAGCATTTCACCAAAGTTAAATAAAGAAAATATCCGAATAGTTTGGAGTTTACTATATGAAAACTCAGATTTTGAAGGGTAACAAAAAGTTGCAAGAATTGAAAATTCGAAGAATTATTTTTGGCTTGTATTACTTAGAAATTAGTCCATGTAGCTTGAAAATAGAACATAATGTTACTCATTGACAATTATATTTCTTATGTCGATTCAGAGAGTTTTTATAATTAAAAATTGCCATTTATTCAAAGTAGTGATAAAAAATCTTTAAAGAGTGCTATAGTATATTAAATATCTTACGAAGTCTTATATGGGTTAGTTTAATTATAAATGAATAAAATAGAATGTATTTTTTAAAGTTAAAAAATATTTATTACATCATTTTAAACAAAACATTTCATGGCGTTAATATCAGTAAATAATGCTGTTTGCAATACATTATCCTGGCAAGATTACCAGAAATCACAAATCTTTAATTGGTTGGCTATATACTATTCTAAATTTGCTTAAATTTGGTATCATACAAGATATAATATAATTAAAAATAAAATTTATTTTCTCAATAACTTTCTACAAAAGTCTTAGAATATTGTTGAGAAAAAATCCAGACTTCATATAATTCGAAAGAGTTTTCTTTCAAAATGAATTAATTATTAATTCATTTGAAATTAATTAATTTTCTTTCAAATGAGTAATATTTAATTCATTCTTCTAAGCTCATAAAATTTCCGAATATAAGTAAAGAGATTGTTTTAAATGCTGCTCTTATGATGCCTCAAACAAATGAATCAAAATCGATTACAAACAGTTTTTGCGCTATCAAATAACCAACTACCTGTTCTAGTTCATCATTATAAACAGCAGAATAATTAAACACATAGCTTATTTTAATTGGCCCTGTATTTCAGTGTCACCTATGTAACAATCAAGGATATTAGCAGCACTCAATTCACCTGCTATTGAGGACACGATTCTTCGCAGAACTTGCAGTTTGTCCTTTCAAGACGTATGACATAATGAGCCTTCTCATTAATTCCACTCAAGATGAATAGACTTTGATGCCGCAGCGTGCTTTAACTTTTAAGATTCTTTTCATTTCTTAACTTCAGATTATTTTCTTAGTGTGTTATCTCAGAGTGCCTTCGCGGTATTCTTCCATCTAATTATCACCCATTAATTCATTTAAGTGCTAAGTTAAGGATGCTGGAGCTCAACTTCCTCTTGTGGTAGAATGAAACTGTGAGGAGTCTTGTTAATGCTACCCAAAAAGCTGCATAATGCCCTGCAATTACATCTGCCGTTCTGTAGGAGCCTTAAATTACTTTGAAACACTTTTAGCATTTTCTCTTCTGAATCTTATTGTTTAATTTTCATCGTCGCTGTCTCTACCTGAGGACTGAAAAGAAGTGATTTGCTTCCCGGTACAGGAGTGCGATTTAGTCTGGAGTGTATTTCCTTGTTTCTGAAATCGCTTGTAGAAATGGCAGAGGAATATGTTCATAACCCTATTAAAGATTTTATAAAAGTAATGATTAGTCGAATCATCAAATGACTAATTATATTGCTTAAAAATTTTTTGGTTTTTATAGTTCCTAGTTTTGTTTGATAATACTAAAAATCAGATTTTCAATTGTTTTCAATTTTATGAGTCATTAATCTTAAATTTGCAAACTAAGTAAATTAGTTGAAGGAATAATAAAAAGAAATAAAATCATATAGTTATAATGTTATAATTGACGTAGGTGAACAACTAGTTGTGTATATTTTACCCTGATTTTCATTGTTCTAAGAGTTGTTTGCTGTTCTACATGTAGCCTCGTCACCGCTGATAGTTCTTTGCAGCTCTAAGTGAGAATAACTTTTTTCGGCTGAATTCTAAAGCAGCAATGAATATCCATTACGACAGCCAATGTTTTATATAAAACCTACCAGTGAGTTTCTCTTTTTCTCTCAAAAAATATTGGAAAACCAGATGTCTGCCACCGATTCCAATGGGAACTGAAAATTCACTTAGCGGACAACAAAAATATTTGTAAGTAAGGCAATAAAATCACATAAAATTCCTCCCCAGTCTAATATTTATAATACATGCATAAAGAATTGTTCAACTATTTAACTTGCTGACTAAATGTGGTATCCATCACCCATTTGCATAGTGTACAGTATTGAAGGGTATGACAGAATACAGAATTGCATAGAATATATTGATGAATATTAGGTTCTTTGGTGAATATTTGACTCTTTATCTTATATGTGAATTCAGTTTCTATATTGTATGACATATGGTTTTCTTGTCTGCTATTTTTCGTCCCTGTGACCTTTACTAAACTTTCTAAACTTTTGGATAAACGGAATGGGATATTATATAAATAAACGCCTTACTGCTTTATATATCTCAATTAAATCAAATAGTTGTTGTGAAACATGGAATATTTTGTGTACATAATGCTTACTGACTCCTTTGACAATCTCACTGTATAAACCACTGAACTGAGAGAGGAGAGACCAATGTCACATCACCAGAGGTCCCCCTACACTTTGCAGCAAATTACTTAAAATCTAAGATTTGCGAACGATTTCGCAAATTCTACTTTGAACCTGATCATTAAGAATGATTGAAACGCGAATGGAGTTGCATCATTTTATATATCTTTTTCTTTCTGCAAGTATAACGCAAAACCTATAATTTTAATTTGAACATAATATTAATAATGATTGCAGTACAAATGGAATTGAATTATATCATAAATCTTTTTTTTTCTATTAACCAGTATATTATATTTAGTATATTTAGTATTGTTACAAATCTGCAATTCGGCTTCCCAGCATAGTTTATTCCATCAATAGAAAGAGGGTTTTACAGTCATCTGAATGGGACTAGCGCGTCGGAGGTCCCAGAGCTTGGCGACAAACTTGGCGACCATTTGGCGACTTGGCGATGAATTTGGCGACTTTGGCGCCAAAATAGATAATACCCGAAACTTCGAGAATTTTCCCGATCCGTCCAGTAGGAACCGAGATACGCCTCGAACGTTCCTGATTGGTTGAGAGGCTTCTAGCCCCGCCTCCTGAGACCTATAAAAAGGGCTGCGGCTGCCAGAGAGTCAAGTCCGACACTTAAAATTGAAGTTGAGGGCCTTATGCGGATTGCAAATGGCTTCAAGCAGCGGATCGAGGACTATCAAAAAAGGGTGAGTGACCTTGGTTCTTGTCCTTTAATTAATTGCAGGCATCACACCCCCCAAAATCAGACTAACTTAAGTAAAACCAAAAGACTCAGAACTGACTCTGCTGGCGTTAAGAGTAATAAAACTCTCCCAAATGCAAATAAAAATTTAAAATCAAAAGATAATATAAAAACCAAAAATCCTGATAATGAGGAATTTTTATTCCCTCCCAAAAGACTAACTGCTAAGATTAATCCTAAAACTCAGGCTACTGATAATGATTCAATCCTAAGTGATAATACTTACCAAAACCTAGATAACCTCAATCCCGATGAGGAGAATGATGTAATTAATGTCTTAACACTCAGGCCTCCCCCGATAATGCTTAAAAGAAATGAGAATTTCATTGATGATCTAAAACTGATAAATGACAATTGTCTTCCAGTTGAGAGTAAACTGGGCGGTCCGTATATCAAATTATTTGTTAATAATGATGATGAACACCGTAAGCTAACGAAATTCCTCAAAGATAACAATCTTGACTTTTTCGTCATAACACCCAGATCCAGTCGTCCTATTAAAATTGTTATTAGAGGTCTTCCTAACAACATCTCAACCCAAGTTATTAAAGAAGCCTTAGAAAATGAATGCAATTTTAAAATTGATAAAGTTGCTCAATTAACCCGCTACAAAACCAAAGAACCACTCCCCCTCTTTCAGATTACATTGCCGAATATTGATATCAATAAAAGTATCTGGAAGCTTAATTCCCTACTCTATCTTAAAATAAAAGTTGAAAAATTTGTCAGAAAAACAGGTAGCATTCAATGCTATAACTGTAACTATTGGCATCATGGTGCTGCGTCCTGCCAAATGAAATCGAGATGCATTAAATGCGGCGGCAACCACCACAAAGATCAATGCATCACACCCCCGGAAAAACCTGTCTGCATTAATTGCGGCAAAGAACATTACGCCTCTTACCGCGGATGCGAGAAATTTCCCAAACCAAAAAGAACTAATAAAACTCTTACCAAAAGCAGTTATGTCAACCCTAGCATCCCATATGCAAATGCCGCAAGTAATGAATCACCCCTAGATGATCATCCCCACCCAAATAAAATGCCTGATAAAAATAAAGCAATCAATGCTCAGGAAACAGTTTACTTCCCCAAAGATAATGTCACAGAGCTTGAGGATATAAAATATGTGATTAATGAATTCAGAACTCTCTTTGATGGTTGTGACATTCGCAAAATCGCTAAGCAACTCAGAAATGCTAACAATCATCTTGATAAACTAGCAATTCTAATGGAACTCTTGCCCATTTTCAGTAATGTTAACAATGTGTAACTTTCGTGTTTGCATTATCCCTTCTCAATTTCCATTCATAATTTAACTTTTCTTTTATTCTCTTTTTCTCTACACTCAAGAAAAATTTTACTTCAAATCAAAATTAACCCATTCTTGATGCACTGTAATTAATAAGGTCAGTTCCATCACCCTAAAGTTTTCACCTGTTAGATTTACGGATGGTGGGGCCTGCGGCCCCAATGAGCCGTAATCCCTATCTCAACTATGAGTCAAGTCCGAGTTGGGAGGACGAAGCCAGTAGTCCGAAGACGGAGCGGAAAAGCCAGTAATCAGAGTGGACGGAATGGTCGAAGAAGAGTAAGCGGAATCGACGGAGCAAAGTCAGTAATCCGAGCCAGAGTCGGAGAAGTAGAAGCGACTGAGTCAAGCTCGTGCTGAACTGAACTGTGCGCTACTGTCTGCAGTAGATTCTGGTTGTATGCTGCTGTTGTATGCTACACGTCTCGGGTGAAGATAATCGTCTTCTGTGCGGTATATAGTTGTCGCTTTTGTGCTGTTCTGTGTGTCTTCGTGTAAATAAACGTCGTTGTTTTTATTCTACTTCTGCCTGCTGATTGAGCATTCTTTACAACATATCACTTCCACTATCCAAACGAATCCCGGTAAAGAAAATTTCGCAACAGTATATACTAGTATATTTTCTATTAATCAGAGCATGACGTTTTATTTCCCTATTTATGTACCTCGTGTGTGTTACAAATTAATTTCTGGATTCTAAAATATTTTTCATTTTACTTTATACAACATAAATTTTGAGCAATACAGTTATATATTTGCCTTCAAAACTTAAATACATACATACTTGTGCATAAATGATACCTAAACCTTCTGAAGCAATAGATACAAATAAAAATTGTACCAAACGTTTGTATTTAATGAAATTCTATTTTTTAAATTTAACGTGACAACAAAACAATTCAGTCAAACGAAAGTTTATATAACACCTAATTATTTTAATTATTTTATTATTAATTATAAAATAAAAAATGAGGTGAAAAATCTGAATTCCTCGGTTCTAAGCGTAAAATTAGAAATAAAATCAAAATAGATACTTTGAGCTACAAGCCATGTGAAAAAAAGATTACTCACAAACATTCAGAAATTTCAGAAAATATAAAATAATATAAAAATTGTCATAAATTTTGAGGTTCATAAGCTTTCCACAGCATTTTTTATTTTGTGACATCAATCCAGAATAATATAAAAAGTCGTTATTTTTTCCCTTTTAATTGTTCCTCCATCACCCTTAAAATGAAGCCTTAATAAATTTAAAAAATGAAAGTTTTGTCAAGAATCTCTGTTTCGTAAAGAAGAAATTACTATTTTAGAAATAAATGGTACCTTTTTATGAATATCTTCTTGTGAAGTTTCCTCTTTAACATTGAAAATCTGCTGAAAGAAATAATATCCTCTCTTAACCTATTCATTTCATAAACACTCATGTTTGTTGACTAAGTATTAGCTATTCCCTGTTTTTCTCTTATTTTTCCGCGTGTTCACAACATATTATTCCATTTTATAATTTTACATTAGCGTAAATGTATCTTTTTCCTTTCTTTTCAAACACAATTTATTCCTTAAAAGCATGTTTTGCAAATAGCGTATAAAAGCATAAAATCATTTTTATACGCTGTTAAAAATGGGAGGATAATAAATCTCGTATTTCAATGCATTTATTCTTAAAACTTTTCTGTATGAAATATTCATAATTCAAAAAGACATTTGCTGATGCTCTGATATATTAACATAGTTATATATATCGATGAAATATCTTTCTTTAAATTTTTCATACTGTCATCGTAAAAAAAAAAATCTTATTTATTTTTAAATAATTTTAATTGGCTCTAAAACAATCTATTCATTGATAAATTTTGTAAGAATTATAAGAACAGAAAAATGGTTCCCGTCTTTGGAATAGCTGTAAGGGTCATAGATGAAAATTAGAAATAACTGATAAATCGTTTATTTATTTGATTTTCGTTTTGTTGTCAATTATTTCTTACGAGTTGTCTTCTTAGATTAATTGATTCGAAGAGCTTAATAATTGTTCAAACCTTCAGTTAAACATTTTATGTAAGTTTTGTTATTTGTATCTTGAAAAAATATTTTTTAATTTCAAATTTTGCAGGAAATGCACAGTTATAAATACATTGCACTATTGATGTATTTCCCATTTTTCTTGTTCATAATGCATGTATTTTCCAGATTTTTAAGGTATCACATTATGAATCAAATTGTATTGCAAGAAAAAGAAGCAGCATACAAAAAAAACGACTGTTACTATATTCTGAAAAAATCTTATCTGTTAGTACAGTTAATTTTGAAAATTTCTTCTAAACTCATGCCTTATATTGATATCTACTCAACATGCAAAAAATGTCGAATCCTCATCTATATCTATACTTATAATAAAGCTCAATGTGTGTGTGTGTGTGTTGGCGCTCTACAGGCCAGACCATTCAACCTACAGCTACCAAATATGGCACGTCTATACATTGGAGGCCGGGAAAGAGTACCTAGGGGTTATTTTTTCGAAAATTTAATTAGAAATTTATTTATTTAAAAATTAAGCGAAATTTTGGCGTGTTTCTGCTATAACTTCCGAAAATATTACCGCACAAAAAAGATTTTTACATGAAGTTAAAGATCAAAAATTTATCATTTAAATGATATCAATGTTTTAACCGTAAAGTTAAATTTCTATTTTTAATGAATTTTTAAATAAATATTTTAACTATATTTTTCAACAATTTTTTTCGTACAAAATAAAAATAAAATTTAAGTTGCACGAGCACGTTTCGCATTCATGGGAAAAAATTAGCTTTTTTCAAAGTTTTGCCATCACATTGATTAAAGCTCCAAGAAAAAATAAATGAAATCTTTTTGGAAATGAAATCTACAAAAATATAATTTTCGGCACGTGTCTGTAGGAAATAAAACAAATATGAAATATTATTTTTTCTAAAAAATAAATTCAAGAAAAATTATTATATGATCTTTTACACTCTCTATATTATTAATCCCATAAATCAGTTTTATTTTAAGGCAAGTTTTGTTTAATATGAACAGGATATCCATTCAAATCAGGGCCACACAGCTAATTTGTAAACCTTTAGTAAGAGACAGATCTGCTAAAATGGTCTAAATGTAAAATGATTATATTTTATGCAACTTTCTTCAATAAATGCTCGAATAAATAACGAATTTTTGATTTTACATAAAGCTTCTGCTGTGGAAATCCCGAATAACAAAATGTTCTTGAAACACTAATATTTTAAATAAAAAGAGTTAATTTCCAATTACCTAAATCAATCACTTAAACAGACTGATTTACGAAAATTTGAATATCACTATTAAATAAAAAAAAGGATAATTTTAGATTTTTCATCGTTCGTTTCAAAAAAAATACGCCAATCAGCGCGCAGGTTTCTCAAGATTAATTGGCCTAAGATTATGAAAATGTTGAGTTTTTCTAAATTTTTAACATTCAAAACTTCATAAATAAGTCGTAGTTGATCGTGGAAAATAGAAACATTCATTCATTTATTTAAAATTTGGTGTGTCCAGAATATTTCTCAGAATATGATACCTTACTGCATTAAATTTAGACTTCATAATTTTTTTCATATATTTATAGGCCGGAATATTATTATTGATTTCATTTCAATCCTTTTGAAAGCAAAACTAAAAACTGAATTTTATGCTGAATCTGAGAAATTTTTGTTCAATTATTGTTTGAGATATTACATAAATTATGAAAAATATTTTGTAGTTCACATAAGACTTAAATACCGAGCGATTCTGTTTGCAATACTCATATTCAATAATAATAATAAATAAATAAATAACAAAAAAGATTATAAATAAAATAAAACGCTTAGTTTTATTAAAAAATATTTTTATATTAATTGCAATTTCATTATTTCCACTTTAAGTTAAAGTTTAAGTTTTACCGGAAATAGCAATAAAATTAGCCATATATACTATATATAGTAAATTGTTTATAGTAATTGTAGATTAAAAATGTTTTGTTTGAGAATCTATTAAGAGACCAGTTACTTAAAATATTTCATTGAAAATTGTAGCGAGCGGTAATACTGGAGACCCGGCTGGTCGCCAAAGGCTGCTAGTATCTCAATAAATAACACTGGAAGAAAAATGAATATGAAATAACAACACTGAAAACGATGTAAGTTTCTTTACAATAGAAAAATATATTAATGTAAAATATGCTAAAAATATTTTTTAATTAAATAAAACATTTTAAAAAAACATTTTTGTTATTAAACTAGTATCACTAAAAAAGTTTTTTTTTTTAAATTTTTAAGTTGGTATAAAATTTTTTTTTGTTTCATATTTTCAGCAAATAGAGGGAAGCATCAAAACTTGCCTTCATTTTAATTAATTAAAAGTCCTCATAAATTTCCGATAAATCCTTCTGAATTGTACATTCCGGAATCTGAAAAACATCTAAATAACATTTTTAAAATTCATTTAATTCATATAGAAAATTAATTATATTTATTTCATGTTGTGTTCGATTATTAGTTAAATTTATTTCATGTCTATAATTTAAAATGTTATACACTTGAAGGGAATTTAAAAAGGGAAATTCTGGAGTTCTGAGAATTGTGATGAATAAAACAAGTCTTACGAAGCCAAGAATATTTTTTTCCTTAAAAATGTTGTATTATTTAATCTGAAGATCTGAAATATTGTATAATATGCAAGCAACGAATTTGATTACTCTCAAGCAGACTGATATATTGAATACCAACGCACATATATACTATACACACACTAATTAATTGTTAGTAATAGTAGAAAAAAAGATTGACGAAAAATTAACATTTTAAATCGGTTAAGAATTTGAATTAAAATACTTCCATGACTGTAGGCTATACATTTTTCTACTGTTTCTTAAGTTTCTGCCTCAAATAGGCAGAAAATTGATAAAAAGTAAATATGCAAAATTAGCTTCACAGAAGAAATCATTTTGAAAAATACAATGCATATAATTCAATTCATACATGGTGCAATCTATACATCCATCAATTAAGTTTTCAATGAATTTAAATTTGAGAAAATTCAATTATCCAAACTGTAACATTTGATAATAATCAATGATTATATTTCCAGAATTATATTATTAGGAAATATTCAATTACTATTATATAATGATTTTGATATGTACATTTTATTTTGAAACTATACGATGACTACTTTGGGATGAATCTTGTCATTCAATCTTGATGAGAAGAAAAAAATGACATCTGATCGACATAACCATTCTCTAAACAACTGCGTCACATTGCCGAGGGTCGCAATTTAGATTGTGAAAATGTTGATTCTTCTAAAATTGTAATAATCAAAACTTTATTATTCGATCAGATTTGAACACAGAAGATAAAAATATTTCTATTTTTTTATATTTAAAAGCTGAAGTGTCAAGAAGTTTTCGCAGAATATATTTCCTTAGAACCAAAGAACTGTATAAAATGTTGACTTCATAATTTTTTAAGCATCTTTATTGACTGAAATAAAATAAAATATTGTAATTCACGTCATTTCAATTCTTTTGAAATTAAAACTAAGAAAGGAGTTTTATGATTAATCAGGGGAATTTTTATTGAATATTTTTTGTTATATTGCATAAATTATGAAATTTATTCTCTAATTCAATTAAGACTAATGCCGAATGATTGTATATCCCACACTCATATTTAAAAAAAACCACGATAGTTTCAGGAAACAAATGACTTTGTATTAATCGAAGTTATGTAACTTCCACTTTAATTTAGAGTTCATAGAGTTCGTATGACAGATAACAGACAGCTGATATATAATTACAGCTCCACTGCAGTACAATGAACAGAAAGGTTTAAGGCTTCCATAATAGTACGAGTTATATAAGTATCAAAATTTGAAGCTAAAAAATATTTTGCTGAAAACGCTATTAAGAGACAAAAATGACACAAAATATTTGAATGAAAATATTTTCAAGCATTAATAACGACGAATCAGCTGGTCGCCAAAGGCGTTAGTGTGAAATAATTTTTAAGCATTTCTCCTTTGTGTTCATGAATAGAGCTTTCTGCCAAAATATTAATTTAGTGGGAAGCCTGCTTGTCTAGAATATCACATATATCGCGTACCTCCATATAATAAATTACATTTGTTCATATTTGCATCATTTGTCGATAAAAAATGAGTTTCCTTTTTTTTAAAAAAAAAACCTCTATAATATTAGTAACATCTCTGCTGATTTTGAATAAATCACCCTTGAGAGTTTCTCGGAATTCAGGTAATTAATAATTTATTTAACAGAAATACTCAAGCAAATTTTATTTTCAGTCTTGTCTAAAGCAAAAGATTATTTCGTAGGTAACCTTTTACTTTTGAAAAAAAAATTCGTATTCATAAAATATGTAGTGCAATTTTTATATGTTGAGCCAATTTAACACTTATTATTAAGACGTTATTTACAAAATTTTTATTTTATATTTTCCATCCCAAAGTTTTCATTCAGGTAATTAATTAAAAAAAATCAATTAAAATTTAATTTTAAAAAACTTTAAACTTGGCATAATATATATATTTTTTGAAAATACATAAAAAATAATGAATAGGAATTAGTATTATTCTTGACAAGAATCCAGAACAAAAATAGTTCACCTTGCATTTCTGGTGGTGATATAAGGAAATGTTCAAGTAATATTAACATTTAAAAATATTTGATTCCTAAAACATTTGAGATAACATCTTGCTGAAAATATAAATTTTTGAATGAAAGCATTAAAAGAAGTAATACGTCATCCCTTTTGACAAACTTATCGGCATTGACTGTTTCAAAATATCAACTTAAACCAAAATTCGAAACGACATAAAAAGATAACTATGTAAGAAAAAAATATGTAATTTCTTAAAGCTATTCAAAAAAGTGATAACATTTTGACTAGAAAGTTTTAATCTTAAATATTCATTTTTCTGACTTATCCACTCTTTATAATATACCAGGAGCAGTCGATGTCACAGATAACTGCTTAAACCCAGCTCACTCACGGTATTTTTTTTTATTCCAACCTGTCATTCTTTTTCTACTCTCGACATCTGAGTGCGGTAATCTCGACGGCAGGAAGCATTAACTATGACAGCTTGTGTCAAAAGAATTAGGGCGTTAACATGTTTGTCTCGACTGGCAAAATAACACCAGATGTTGATAGCAGAATCACTGGAGCATTTTCGCCCCTTTCTCTCTGGTGTAACAAAACGATTATTTTTTTCATCGCAGAAAATGAAAGAAATAATCTTTTCTAAGTCTCCTGTGTAAAGTTATTTGCACAATTGCTTAGGAAACATAAAAAAAGAAAAGAATACTTTTCTCAAGTGTAGGGATAAATAAGTTTTTGCAAATTTCTTTGATAAGAACATCATAATCTGGCGTAATAAAGCTTGGAAAATGGTATGTTAGGGAAATGAGATGCTTCTTTTAGACAGTATACACAGGAAGTTAAATAGTGTAAGATTATTTCCCAAGAATTTTATGCAAAAAGTAATCTACAGTTTGAGACTGAAATTTTGTGCTTGTTTCATTTCCTGATGTTTAGCTTCTTAAAATATTCTATTGCAATTTTTCATCAAATATATAATTTATATTATCATATATATAAATTACAAAGGAAATATTTCGCTGTGTCGTTTTGAAATATAGATTTATACCTCGTTTTATATTAATCCTAATCTTGCATATTTGTAAAATGTAACTATCCAAAATTATAATTAATAATATCTTATAGAATATTTTTATCGTTATTTATAGATTAATTAAAAATCGATTTCAAAATAAAGCAAAAAAATAACTCGATTTTATAAAGGTTTATTCAATTTACGGAACTGAACATTGGGTCTAATTGTCATTATAAAATGATACATATATTAAACAAGCTTATAAATTCACACCATTATCTTATATGAACCTTGTACTACAGTTATCATGTACTTGAGAGCCAGTACATTCTGATTGCTAACATAAAATATATTCATATATTAAACAAACTTATCATTGTATTATCGTATATAGATATGTGATCTATATTACAGGCTGCAATGTACTAGAGAATCTATGCAACCTAATTAGAAACACAATATAAATGCATAAATTAGACAAACTCGTAAATTCAATGTATTAGATCAGGCTTCTATATTTATATAGAACCTATACATACTATACATCATATATGAGGATGTATCTTGTATCAGTATCCTGTTAACAGCTCATCATGCACCGGGGAATCAATGCAAGGACTATGCATTAAAAGGGTATTGAAAATCAGTATGATAGAAGCAAGAAGCAGGGCCATATCTATTTACGAAATGAATATATTAATAAAAATTTTAACAATAAGTCACGAATTATTAAATTATTCAGAATATTTTGTGGCATTTATTGAAATTTGGTATACTGTATTCACACGAAGATTGGTATAATGAATTTTGAATTTGTTGGTTTGTAGAATTTATTGGTAGGTAAAGAATATTTTTAAATGTGGATACTTTTTTTCTGTTTATGAAGTATACAAAAGAAACTCTTGTAATAATCAAAGCTTTTGAAATCACTGTTTTGACAAATCCCCATATTTCATATCTTTCTAAGTCCTAAAAAAGCATTTTTGGGATGGATCTTGTTTCCTTATCTGCGAACACAACATTTCAAAACTCATTGAGCTAGATGAATGAAATTTGGTATGTGATCTTTACATCAAATTTACAAGATAGGGGTGTTAGATTTTGGACTTGATTCATTGGCATTAAGTCAATTCTAAAGCAAGTAAACATGATAAATACACAATTTCAAAAAGTAGATAGATAACACTCGACACACAGATTTAGCAATTAAAATTTTTATTCGCACCAGATTTTGAATCCTATCATTCAAGAGGTTAGAGCTTCAATTTCGATAGCAGATTCTTGACTCAAAAGCTAAGTCGAAACTGGTTAAAATTTATTCAATAAGAGAGATAACAAAATGAAAGGCAAGAAATCGAAACTGTTTATATTCAAACAAGGATATAAAAAATGAAGGTTATTAAAACGAAAGTTAAATTTCATTCACGGTGTCAATATCTTTTAGATACTAGAAAATATTTGGAAAGTCAAGTTGCTAATCGTCTGTCGGTCTTACATGCATATAAACGCGATGGTTAAAGAGCACAATACATAAATGATGAAGTTTTAGAATCTAAAGCGTACATTTTTATCAAATTTAGCAAATGCTTCAAAAAATTGTCTGTCTGTTAAAGAATACTTTCGCACTCATGCAATCGAGATCGGATTCTAGATAAATGAAATTTGGTACAAAGTTTTATTGTATTTCTTTACAGTCTTTCTCAATAAATTGTGAGCCAAATCCGTCAAAGGGTTGATTATAAATTGGCTTATATTTTCGTAGGCGTGTTAACCCTGCAGGGCAAAAGTGAGGCGGCTCAATTAATTTTATGTATACATAACAAAATTGTAATTCTTCTATATCTAATTTTGATTTTGGTTTCAATTTAACTGATCATAAAATATTCTTTAAAATGTGCATTCACATTTATTTAATACGAAGAACAACATCTTCATATGCAGTACTGAAAATAAAAATCTGAGTACTCATGGCTTTTAGGGCCTTATTCAAGATCAACAGTTTTATGAGGAGAATAGGAGGGAAGTGAAATTTTTTAACAGAATGTCATCTTTACGCAAAACTATATTTTTTATTAATTCGACATAATGAATTTAAAAATTGTAGCACATTTCTTAATAGTAATACTTTACTCCAAAATAAAATTAGCAAGCTATCCCAAGTTACAACACCTTCCCCTATTCATGATCTAAGCTATAATGTCATAAGTTTTAAAACTTCCTTTGAGTATACAGAGCACTCTATCAAAACTCTATGTGTGTGTGTGTGTGTGTGTGTGTAAGCATTATTTTATGTGAAGCAGTGTAGTTTGAAGACAGTGAAGATACTTTTGATTTCCTGACGTCATTTTATTTCATTTTGAAGAAGCAGGCATATGTACAAGCGATGAGCACACAGAACGACACAGTAAAGGAATAAGGAATAAAGCCCTTGGACCTTTTATCCCTGCTCTTATATAACCCGAGAAATTGATATGGAAAATATTTTTCATTGTGCTAATATATAATGAGATTTCGGTAGGGATTTCCGCTACACGCGCGGACAAGGTAGGGAAAACACAGGGAGATTTTAAAAAAGAAATTTTCTCATCAGCGGTATTTGTTCCTTCACGCGGAGTGTGAAAATTCTGGAAATTAATTAAATTGAAATTAGAATTAAAATATCATTACAATTTTTCCCCCACTGCAAGTCGTGGAATTATGCCGGGGCCCTCGACACACAGCCTTACCTTACAGTGGGGGTCAAGTAAGAAATTAAAATTTAAAGGCATACTAAACGTGATATCTGAGTTTCCCTTACCTTTATATTAATATAAAAATCATTTTGAACAAAATTTGAACAAGAACAAAGATAAAGTGGTATTTGTGAAAATATTAGATAAATTTAAATATTCAACAACACCAAAAATAATAATATTAAAATGTACAATATACAAATGATTTTCTGCAGAAACTCAGTTCATTGTCTCTCAGTTTGTAAGATTGTCTCTATTTGCTGAGGAATGTCTCTAAAGGTTTGCACACAGTGCTCTTTAAATAGTAGAAAGCTCACCAAAATGATCAAATTGAAAGTAAAATAATGGAATAACATATTGAACTTATATAATAATAATATATCAACACAGTTCTGATTTTTGTACGTAACACTTGAATCTGAAAATGATAATATTAGATTCAAAATATTCTTATTATAACATTAATACTCAAAACAAATGACATAAAAATGTGTAATTGTAAAAGAAAAAAACTTTTAACCCACTAGTTAGCTAATTAGTGATGACTAGTTCAACCTTGTCCACCAAGTTCTAGTAGTGGGTGAAACTTAATGACCCAAAATTAGGATATCAAGAAGGGGAGCGTAATTCTTATTCTCTCTCTACTCTCATCCAGGAATATTTATTTCCAAAGTAGAGAACAACATATTCAGTATAAAAATAGAAAGAGATAGAAATTAATTGTGAGGTTGACACTATACTCACTTCTCAATAAGACTGAAGTATTTGAATGTATGTTGTGATGGCGCCTATCACAACATCATTATGAAGAAAAGAAAAACTAACTCTTACGAGTGGAGACAACAAGCCAACCTAGGTTGGGGGTTATGTGGAAGAGAGATGGGAAATAAAAGGATTTTTTTAAATTTAAATTATTATTCATGACTTAATTTTAATTTTTCTGGTGGGTAATATGTTCTTAATTTTGATACATGGACAATATCAGTAGCTTTGTTTGTTAATGCATTTGGTTTAGTTATTTCATAATTTACATCTGAAATTTTAGTTACTATTTCATATAGACCTGAAAATACTGGAGATAATTTTCTACGATTTAGGTAATTAAATTCTTCATGCAGAACAATGTCCCAAGGTTTGAATGGAGAATATATTGCCGCATTGAAGAAAGACAGTCGAATCTCCATGGTCGAATGGTCATGGCACTAGTCTCATGATCAAGAGACCTGGGTTCGAATCCCGCTAGAGACAATGCGATTAATAGTATATGTAAATACTTAATTACTTGATTTTATGTTTTCCTTTATTTCATGTTCCAGAAGATACTGGACATTTCTTTAGTTTACCAGACAAGTGTTCTGGACTTTTTTTACTTCCTCCAGAAGAGTATTCTGGAACTTTCTCTGCTTGTATAAAAGCAGAAGATTTGCCAGTGACTGTATTCTCAGTTCTGAGTTGAGTTAATAAATTGGTTTAGCTCTACCTCTTGTGTGTGTCATTGAGTTCAACACTAGAATATCTACGTGACAATATAAATCTAGCATCATATCTTATATTATTTTTATCATGATATTTTATTGTATTATCTTTAGCTAATTTCCTGGCTTCTTCTACTGGAGGATAGAATTGATTTTGGGTTAAGGGAGGAGGATAAGGTAAAATGCTAAATAACAAATATGCAGGAGGAAATCTTGTAATTGAATGGGGTGTTAAATTATATTCATTGATTATTTGTTCTAAAAGTCTAGTCCAAGGAATTTTAGTAGGAGAAGAATTGACTTTGCACTTTAATTTAGTTACTATTGTCTGGTTAACTCTTTCACATTTCCCATTATTTCGTGGATGATGTGAAGATGTTAACAGATGCTTGACACTGTAATTTCTGAGGAAATGTTTGAATTTAGATGAGGTAAAAGCATCATTTTTATCAGTTAATAATTTGGAAGGAACCTGAACCTGGAAAACTTGCTTTAAAATATCAATATAAGTTTCAGAATTTTCATTTTTCGAAGGAAAAGCTCAAACATATCTAGTCGCATGATCAATTACTATATGAAGAAATTTTTTAGTTGAATTGCAATAGTTAAATCCACCAACAGTATCGACAGAAAGACATTCAAAAGGACGATCTGTGGGGGACACATTATCAAATCTTTTTTGCTTTTTCTTTTTATTTAATTGACAAATATCACAATGTTAAACAAAAAGTGCAATATCTTTAGTAATATGGCCCAAGAAATTAATTTTATCTTGAGCAAACACACATTGAGAAAATTTTAATTTAATGTTTTTTTTTCCTACATTTGAAAAATCTGTTTTAAATTATCACAGTGTTCCTCTAACGAGTTAAAGAAAACTACTATGTCATCAAAATAGTGACATGCAAAATTTGAAAATTTTTATTTAGTTAAGATTCTATGAATGGTTCTATTGAATATTGCAGGTGCATTTTTAAAGCCAAAAGGTAGGACTTGAAATTCCTATAAACCTTCAGTAGTTACAAATGCCAATTTATGTTTATCTTGTTCATGCAAGGGTATGAGCTAATATCCAGATGCAAGATCCAAAGTTGAAAAAACTTTAGCAGTACTTAATTTATCTAATAAGGTATCTATTCTAGGGAGAGGCTCTGCCTCAGATTTGCAAAGGGAATTAATTTTACGATAATCAATACAAAGACGACTTTTTCTATTTTCATCTCTTTTATATGCTAATTTTACAGGGGAGGAATAATTACTAGTAGATTCTTTTATTAAACCTGCATCTACCAAATTTTTAATTTGCTTGTTTATTTCAATTTCATCAGTAGCAGAGGTTCTACAAGCCCTTTGTGAAACTGGTAAATCAGATGTTAAATTTATTCTTGGGGGTTCCATTCTTATTTTACCAACATCATATTTATTTTTTGCAAACATATGAGAATATTCGGACACCAAAGATAAGACAGGTTCAGATAGTTTGTTAACAGTCAGAGGTGGGAAAATTTCCTCTGAGGTATTCACTACCTTGACCTTATTATCCCCAGTGTTATTATTTTCAACAATATGTAAAGACATATAATTATTAGTAGTATGCAAGTGGGTGATAATTTTTCCATTTTGAAATATTTTATTTTTGTTACAATCTATAATTAACTTATATAAACAACAATCTGGAAGTCCTAAAATGATATATAGTAAAGGATTGTCCATTATATATAATTTGATTTTCCTATTTATATGGCCAATTTTTAAATATATGTCACAAATTTGCTTTAATTGGAACGTTCCATGAGCTTGCTTGACTCAAATAGGGTTTACATTTTTTCTTGTCAAGTTTTTTTACAATATCTGCAGATATAATTGAAAGAGTGGATCCTGTGTCAATAACAATATTAACATTACTAAGAGGGTTATAAACATTGTCCAAGTTAGCTAGACTTCGTAAAGTTGAGATGTGTCCGGACACTAATAATTGTAACTGTGCTAGCCCAGGGGCCTCATTAGAAGAATTTGGTCTCATTTTAGAATTTTAAAAACAGCCAAGAGGGACTTCTGTACACGAGGAAGTCACATCGGCTGTTATTGGAGTATTGGTCATAAAGTGAGGTTGATAAAAGGGACATGCTTGTGCCTAATGATAAACATTTGGAATACCTATTTGAGTACAAATTCTACATGGAGAAGATGGTAATCTTTATTGGTAATGCAAATTATGACCATAGTTATTGAAATTATTGGGTAGTGGCCTTATTGAATTCTGATAACTTTGTCTAATATTATTGTGAGGTCGAGAAATAAAAGAATTTTGAAATATATTATTAAAATTATGCCTAGGTGTAAAAGGTGCTGGTAGCATTATTCCGATTCTAGTTTCATTACACCTGCCTGGGTTTGGTTCTGAAGATTCTTCCATCTTTAATAGTTTAGTTGTTATTGTAAGCCATTCTGTAGGGGTATTAGGAGCTTTTATGCTAACCAATTGTTTTAGTTGAGTTGGCAGTCCCTCAGTAAGACCTTCTAAAATCAATTGTGGATTAAGGCCTAAATTCCTGCCATAATTTAATTTTTGATGGAAATAATTAATTAATTTAACATTTTTTGAATCAAATTTCAATTGTGAAAATTCAGAAAAATTAACAACATTGGGTTGAATAAACTGTTCAGTTAATATACAACAAAAATCATCGAAATTATCAATATTTAAACAATTATTTATATAATGTGTTACAGCTGATCCTTTTAGAAATTTAGCAATATTTTTAATTTCCCACAAATCAGTTTTGTTATTTTCTTGATAAATTTTGTTGAAATATCCCAACCATAAATCCATTTTCAAAATTTCTCAATTAAAAAGGCTTTAACTTTGTACGTAGAGAAATTTAATTTTCATAGGATGAAACACGATTCACAGTGTATTTCTATTTTATATGGTATTTCCAAAACCGGATGAAATGCAGGCTCAAGTTTAAGGATCAATATTTTTAATTTAGATCTTCTTATTTACACATCTTTTATTGTTGTAATTTACTGAAATCCTGTAGAAGAAATACATTCAGGTATATTAAGAAAAATGAAATCCTCAATTTCAAAATACTATTTTTTTATTTATGTCTTATTGATTTAAATTATCATTTATATATTGTCTATTCAAAAATACAGGGTGGTCAAAAAAACCTTCCCCTATATATGAAACCCTGGCGGCCTATCCGATCAACCAATCGAACCAAAATTTCAGACATGATTGTTTCAAGGTATGCGCTGGAGATTGTGATGATTCTAAACAACGCAGAACTCACGGTTACGATTAAAGTGAGAGAATTTTGAAATTTTCGAATGACAATACCCACTTTTTCCTTGCGCAAATTGATCCGCGTATTGAAAAACCACAAATGGCGTTCGAACGATTAGTGTGTGACGAAAATTGCCGCCTTAAAGCATTTGCAAAGAAGAGCATTATAAAGGAATAATGACAATACAGAGAGGAAAGAGAAAAAAAGTTTTTATTGGAATGGAAAGTTATAATTACAGGTTTTTAATGTCTTCATCTTCGCAGGCGATAACGCATTGCATTCGGGAGATTGTGGACAAAAGGAGGAATCTGCATAACCTCACGTGTTATCACATCTTGCAATTCTGACACAGTTGCAGAATTCCGTTATTCCTGAATTGCAGCAACGAAATGTCATTAGGGACATTATATGGATGCAAGATGGGGCTCCTCCACACGTCGCCCAATGTGTTCGACCAGTGCTGCAACAACACTTTGGTGATAGAGTCATCTCTAATAACTTTGCAGTTTCGTGGCCACCGCGATCCCCCGACTCACTTCTATGGATTTCTGGTTCTAGGGTTATCTGAAATCTAAGGTGTACACGCCTGGTCCACGAGATGTGTCAGAATTGCAAAATGCCATAACACATGAAGTTGTGCAGATTCCTCCTTTCATGTTACGTTCGGCATTGTTGTCCGCAATCTCCCGAATGCAATGCGTTGTCGCCTGCGAAGGTGAACTCGTTGAAAACCTGTAATTATAACTATCCATTCCAATAAAAACTTTTTTCTCTTTCCTCTCTGTGTTGTCATTGGTCCTTTAAAATACTCTTTTCTGCAAATGCTTTACGGCGGCAATTTTCGTCACACGCTAATCGTTCCAACGCCATTTGTGATTTGTCAATACGCGAATCAATTTGCGCAAGGAAAAAGTGGGTGTTGTCATTCGAAAATTTCCCAATTATCTCACTGTAACCGTAACCGTGAACCTTGTGTTGTTTAGAATCATCACAATCCCCAGCGCATACCTTCAAACAACCATGTCTGAAATTTTGGTTCGATTGGTTGAGCGGATAGGCCGCTAGGGTTTCAAATATAGGGGAGGTTTTTTTTTTTTTGACTACCATGTATATCTTATTCATTTATAATTTTATTATTCATACTACAATACTGAAATAGCAATGCAATTTAAATCATATTAGCTATTTCTACAGTTTTTTGCAATCTATAAAATGTATTAAAATTCATTCTAAAATATTACTGTAAATTGATTTATTAACCATAATGTTTGGCGTGACTTCATTAATTACTCTACTAATAAACTTAAACTCTAAACTCATTACTTTCAATATTATTGACATATCATATTAAATAATCTGTTAACGATTAAATGAATGATTATGGAACAATTCCTTTTAATAGATAGGTATTTCAAAAGCAAGAAAAGACACTCCAGACAAGATCATATACCTTTACGGAGAAAACAAAATATTTTCAGACTCAAAAGCACACGGCAACGATTCAAAGCAACCACGAAGTCACTGTAATGAATATATGAAAAGAGTTTTACGGTAATTTAGCGTCAAATATGGTTTCAGGGCTCGATGCAGCTTCTTGGGAATCTTTAACGAGGTCCCTAACTATTTCTTTTTACCTCAACAGGAAGTTGAAGTCAGGCTCTGACGTACATTAGCACTTAAATGAATTAATGGGTGATAGTTAAATGGAAGAATACCACGAAGACACGACGAGATAACAGTCTCAGAAAATAGTCGGAAGTTAAGAAAGAAAAAAAAAGGATCTTGAAAGTTAATCGCACGCTGCGACATCAAAGTCTATTCATCTCTCGGCGAATTAAAGCGAAGCCCATTGTACACAAAATAGCGTTTTCAATAGCTCATGAATTTAGTGCTGCTAATATCCTTGATTATAACATCGCGGTTTTAAAATGCAGGGACAGTTAATAAAAGGAAATAAAAGATGTGTTAATTATTCAGTTGCTTCTAATGATGGACTACAGACGCTCTTAAAATGCGTGATTGTACAACTACAGTACATGATTAATGTTCTGTCATTTGTTGAAGGAGCCATTTAAAATTAATTTGATTTTTTTGGTGTCTTTGAAAGGAACGATTAAATTAATTCAGGAACTTTGACAGAAGACTAATGAATTGAAATTCTGTTTTGTGAGCACTATTATTGATTATCCTTAGTTATTTTAGATCATAGGTTCCCAAAGTGGTCCAGGTGGACCCCCAGGGGTCCATAGGAGACCACACGGGGGTCCACGCAGACGTGAAAAGAGAACAGGGTTCACAAGTTGTAAGTGGGGGTCCACGAAAAATTTTCTGGTTTTCATAATAAAGAACAAACATTTTGGCTTGGATTTACCTATCAACGTAGACAGGTAGCATCATTCACTAGGTAGGTACTCAAAAATATTCGAGACTCAGTTCAAACACAGAATTGAATAGAACAATAGATAATAGCACAAGTGTGCTATTATCTATTGTTCAAGTATTCAAAATACGCTCAACATTTAAATACCCTGCATGATGACTTCAAAAATAGATTTAAAGATTTTCTGACGATATAAATACCACCATGAATCATAACCCCATTTGATGAAACGGAAGAGGCGAATGTGGTATTACAAGAGGAGCTACTTGAGCTCAGCACCAACGAGGAACTGAAGGTGAAATTTATAAAAGGCTATCAAACATTTTGGCTGCAGACAGAAATCACCGAAAAATATCCTGGGCTGTGGGAAATTGCGAGAAAATTTTTGATAGCGTTTCCCTCATCATTTCTTATCGAAAGATGTTTTAGTGCCGTTACCAACCTGTTAACAAAAAAAAGCAGCAGATTGAACATCACAGAACGGGGAGATTTGAGATTACTTCTTACAAAACTGAAGCCAAATATTGATAATTTGCTGTCAATTCATCAAGTACATCCATCTCATTAAAAGTTTGACTATTTTTTATTGTTGATTTACATTTCAGAGTTCATTGTTGATTTTTTGTCAATCGTTGATTTTTTGTAATAATAAATTTTTATAATTTTGTATAACCACAAGAATTATTTTAATAAATAGGACACAAGAAAATGTGCTACTTTTTCTTCCTTCTTAACACCCCAATTTAGGGTGAAACTTTTTGGGAGTTTTGGGAATACAGTAGAAACGTAGCAGCAGGGGGTCTACCAAAAATAGTAAAACTTTCAAAGTAGTCCAAGAGAAAAAAAAGTTTGGTAACCTCTGTTTTAGATTATATTTTTGCCACGGAAGAGGAAATATTAAAGGGAGAATACGCTGCAGGAAATCAGAAATTTATCCGAAACAAAGTACGTATTATGGTCACTTATTCGGAATATGTCAAAAATATAATATCTTTGAAAAGATTTATTTTAAGGATACCTCTTTGGTAGGAAATTTTGTCCATTTTTCATATTAAATGGCGTGTTTAATTTATGCCGTTTATTGACACTGCAATGTCTGAAGCACATAAATTACATTTAATATACTTTAACGTTTTAAAGCGAATTTTTAATTACGGTTCCATTAAAAAACTCTGCATTGAGAGATCTGAATAAGGTAATCCATTCTGCTTATTCTATATACATTTACCATACTTTAAAGTTATACGAGAGTTATTAGTAATGATCATTAAAACACTAAACAATGGAACATACAGGAAAAAACTGAAGAAAAATCAAAATGAAATCCAAGATCGCAAATTTCAAGTTATATCATGTGATAACATTTTTAATTTTAGGTCATTATTTTTCTTAATAAATTTAAGCTATTAACCAGTTTAAAACGGTTTGAAACAATCACGACACTTCTTTATCGGTCTCTATCCCTCCCTCCCTCTCTCTCTCTCTCTCTCTCTCTCTCTCTCTATATATATATATATATATATATATATTTAAACTTTCATTTTTAATTTTTCTATCTGGCAAAGTTTTGGAGCTAGACTGATTTTGTGATGAAATAACAGCTATGATGTCATAATTCTACATCAACCTTTTGAAAACGCATCTGCTGTCAAAGAAGCATACGTAATGATAACGTAATACTGGTAAAAGCAGGTCAACCTTTTAAAAGCGCATCTGCTTTAAATGAAGCATACATAATAGTAATGCAATACTGGTAAAAGCAGGTAAAAAATATATGCGATTAAAAGATGATGATGAAAATCGCCATTTATGCTTTATTCGCTGCCTACGCGATTTCGAGCTTCAAATCCCCCTAACCAAAACATCATCATATTTTCGCAAGATAATAATAATTCTCTCCTGCACTCAGCAAAAGTCACTTAGTTATTTCAGTCCAAAAACGCCACTGAAATAGCGATAAACTGTAAAAGGTTCTCCAACCTGCAATGTCTCAAAAGTAAAAATCTAGCACTACTCCTAGATGGATCCGTATAAGTATAAGATGAAAAAAATAGTTAAATACATTAGCAATAAATACATTTGTTGTTGCAGATATATATCGTGATCAAATAGCGTGAACCAAAATTCAATATTAATTATATTATAATTATATTTAATCAATTTAATCACAATTTCTTATGTGATCTAAAACTAGTACGATTTGCATTCTTAATATTTGCATATTTCATTTTTGGACAAATACTTCTGTGCTTATTCTTTACATTTATCATAAATCAAAATATTCCATTTCAATTTATTTTTTTAATAAAAACTATGAAAATGTAGAAAGAAAAATTTTAAACAACTTTTCACGAGGGTGTATTCTGAGAAAATATGAGTGCAATCAATTTCCTTCCTTTTAAAAATGTTTTCTTAAAAAATAATATGCCTACATTTTTTTTTTACACTTTTCGTCATTTTTTGTATCATATCAAATAAGGCAAAAAGTTTTCATAATTTGTTTTAAATGTTTTCATGGCAGCTCAATTATATTCTGTTACTTCAAGTAGCTAGATCTTAAGAATTTTGGCATATTGTAATGTTGTTATTTTTAAAAAATGGGAGTTTTATTCTTTATAAAAATATCTTCTTTATTTGCATTTGCCGTAATTACATATTTTCATTCTTCTTTCAAAGTTGTTATGCGAGATTAGAAATTATTTATTAAAAAATAAACAGCTTAGCTGATTCTGAAAAATAATTAGCACTTCAAAATCTTCTACTTCAATGCATCACTAAGAAGAAATTGAATCCATAATATTATTAAAAATAATATTATTATCCAGGAAAAATCAATAACATTATTAAAATTATCCGTAGGTTTTTAGTTGGGTTTGGAACATATTAAGAAGCGGTTTTAATGACAGTGAAAATTGGCTTTAAACTCATCAAAGTCATTTAGCTATATGTCTTCCTCCACAATTCCACAATCTGTGATAATTAATGGCTCCATATTAAAATTATTTTTTCCAATGTTTCAAGAAATCGCAAAACATTGCTTATTTGGTACTAGACGCTTGTTAATAAAGATTAAAATAATAAACAAGACAAGCAATTAAAACATCCTACAAGATTGAAAGGCGTGGAAAGCTTTAATTTATCAATGAAAAATTAAAGCTTTATTTTATAATCTGAAAATAAAGCGGCAATTTTGTAGATTCTGAAATAGTCATTATTTCTAATTTATGTTAAATTAGATTACACATAACGCAATTTCAGTAATACAAAAATGAAATTCAAAATAGTGATATGTTAAACAGGGATTGAATCATTTATTTTACTTTTATTAAAAACTCTTTGAAAATAATATTTGAAAGCTTTATTTTAAATCTGCCTAACCGAGTAGTCTGATTATTTTAGACAATTCTTCTAAAAAAGACTAGGAAATGTCATTAATTTCTTGAGTAATTAAAATGACATTATTTTCTATGAGATAATATGAAGTGCTTTTTTAAATACATTTTCCAAATAATAAATATTTCACTATGATTGGATGATTGGTTCAAGAAAACCTTGATGTCCTCAAAATAATTCATTAAAATTAAGTGAAGTTTGTTACGCACGTGTTAAAAAGTTTTGTGGATGAAATAGACCGTAGATTTAAAGTTAACTTAAATTATTAGTTATGATATGATTAGTCTCATGACCTTTCACAGTCATTTTTCATTCAAAACAGGTATATTTTGACGAAAAAATCTTTAATTACCTTTTCAAATTTTTATAATATATTTAATTATGAAAATAATTTCATTCTTGCCACTAGATAATTTGAGAAATATGTATGTGAGATATATATATTTTCATATGTATTTCTTTATAATCATATACATTTATATGATTAAAAAAAGAGGCGTTTTTTAAGTATATAAGTGGAGGGTTTTTCTTTTATCTAGAAAATTTTGTTTCAATCCCATTAACTAAAATGTTTTTTTTAAACTTATAACAATACATATTTATTTCCTCTAATCATTACTTTTTAAGACTATTTCGGCATTTGGTATTATAAAGACATTCTTTAAATCATTTTTTTTAAAAAAAATTTCACATTTAGTTGAATTCATTTAATGATATTCGAAACAAAACAGAAGTTATAATTTATATTTATCAATATATCTAAAACTTATTTAATGTTCTATCAAACAATAACTTACAAGGATAATATTTCTTTTATCCGAAATTTAATTTACAAACTAGTATGTTATAGATTATTCGTCGTTTTTCTTTGTTCATATTATATGCAGTATTTAAAATTTTTAAGGTTTCTTGAATTATATTATTTTTACCGACTTATAATTGCTCCAAAATCAGATTCCCAATGTCTAAAAGGAATTTAGAAACATATTTTAACATATCCCACAAGTATAACAATACATAACATATTACCGAATACATACCAAAAATACAATAATAAATATCATTATTTAATATTGCTTTTACAAAATAGTATTATTTCTGAGATTTATTACTTTTTTCCTAATACTAAAATGGTTTCAATAGAAATTATGTAGTTGTCACGATTAAATTTATATCCTTTGTAAACTGTGATCATCGTTTATACTTTCACAATTGTAATAACTTAGCAGTTTTAACATTTTAATCTTTCTAAGCAATCCTAGATTTTAAAATAGTTTAACTGGAGTTTATGGTATTGTACTGATAAAGTGCATTCACAAACAAATTCAATGTAGTTGGTGAGTTTGCAAGACAAAATGAGACGTTATGTCGGAAATTTCATTCCCACCTATTACCTAATTTTATCAGTATTATACACCATTACCGAGCTGTATTATAATACGACATACCATTACCGAGCTGTATTATAATACGACATACCATTACCGAGCTGCATCAGTATTATACGACATCTTAGAATAATTTTAAATGTATTAATATTAAAGAGCCTAAAGTTTAGAAAAGATGAATAGGTTCTTGAAAAATTTTAGAATACTATATTATATTTTCCTTTTTTATGTATTGTAAAAATTATCTTTACCCTAATCTACTAGATAACAGCGGGAGCGAACTTCCTAAAATTTTCTCGCATATTCTCTAACAAACTTAACGTGCCAGAAAACGCCTTGCATAGCACTGGCGGAAAATAGTTACGAAATATTAAATGTCAGTGTGAATTTACTAAATCTATCGTATGATCCTTGATGAACGCTTTGACGATTAATCTCTAGAATGCCATCAGTATTATCCGAAAATTGAATTTGTAATTTAGACTCATTTTCTCAACCGATTGAAATAAAAATTGCCACAAAAATACACCTACAATCACGGAACCCCATACGAAATTTGATACATTTAAATCATTGCAGTTTAGAATTATCACATTTTTTAAAAAGTACAGACCGACAGATAGTAAACATGCTTTTGGATCCGCCTCAAAATTTGACAGGTATCTATACTATAGATGGTAAATCTGTGTACCGAATCTTATCTAGCTATCTCTCTTTGTTTTGCAGTTATCATGCAACTTATATTTGAAATCCAAACTTCCTCTGAGCAGATTTTATTCAAAATTTGATAGAAATCTGCAAACTTAAAGCAAAGATGATATACCAAATTTCAATTGCCTAACTCAAAACTTTTTTTTTATTTTTTTTTTTGTCACAGAGAGATGGACGCACATTTCCAAAAAAAGTGTTTTTCGAACACTTTTTTGTGTTCGAAAAGGTCTAAAACTTGGAGATTCGTCAAAATCTCGAGTTTGAGAATTACTATACTTTCTCTATAATAGGTATGCAAGAAAATAAAAAGAAAATGTTTAAAATCAATATTTTTTTAATTTATTTATTTTTGTAAATTGAACGTTTTGTTTAAACTATTGTTTGCAAAAACATTTTTTTAATTGAACCTCTGAGCATTTTATAGGTTTCTAATTTTTATGTAACGTGAATTTATCATTGCATTTTTATAGAGATATTAAATGAATATCGTGCATTCAGCTTAAGAAATAAGCAATACTTCGTATTCAGTGATGCATTAATTAAAAGTAGATTTTAAAAAATAATATCATCTCATATTAATCATTCCTAAAGCCTTATTTTACTAAAATGTTTGTACTAATTACTCGAATCTATTTTAATTTTTATTTATTATTATCATTTAAATATGAATAAGAAAATACTTACAATTTTTAATGCGAGTAACATATTTGCTGTCATACCCTTGAACTTATTACGATATTCATTGATTGAATTTTCGAGATATGACACATACTTTATTTGTATAACTTATGATATATATTTATTTCAAAACATTGGAAAAGAAAAGATATATTAATATTGACATAACTCTGCCAAATACTAGCAACCCGGGAACTGGCTCATGCTCTTTATTTTACCAGAGCAGTGTATTAGAAAAAATACGTAAACAAACAGCGAAGGCTTCATTTATCATGTAACCAAAATAAACTTCCATTTTTGACAGATTTAAAACATCTGAGGAGCGTTAAAAATAAACATTGACTTGCGGTTATAAAGAAAAATACATCCAAGTACTGGCGCGCAATCCAAGCTTCCACCGCGGGCTGTCGCTGTCAAATTTTAGACAGCTGTCACAGTGTTACAATAAAGTACGCTCTTTGCTTTCCCCGTTTCGTGTCAGGAAAATAAGCTCATCTTCTATTAGAAAAGAGGAATGGCGAGATGCAAATGTGGATTTGACATATACTCGCAAATGCATAATGCTCGTTATTTTAACGATTCTAAATGGAGTCTCTATATCGTTAATTTGCTGAGCATTGATTTAAAAATTGCTAATTTTTTTTAATATAAAACTTCTTGATGGCTGTCACATTATCTGTAAAGAAAGCAATTCAAGATCATTTTTCTAAATGAATATATTTACGTTCAGACTATCAAACGAAAGCAACCAAATTTAACAAATAAAAGGCAATAAGAATTTTTTTTCAAAATTTTAATTAAATTTTTCATTAAATTTAATCAAAATTTTAACATTTACCACCAATAACAATATCACACACAAATATGTATATTATTGCAAAAGAAACAGTTTTTTTACACCCCTTTAAAATACAAAAAAAAGATTTTTGATAATCCATTTTTTATTTCCGTGCGTAAATTTTTTTCTGATTTTGTTTTAATTTTAAAATATATTTTGCAACAATATTTTTAATTGATTTAACAATCGGATTTATATTCAAGTATATTGTGAGGATATTAAATATGTTTCTGAATGTACTTTACTGCTTTATGAAATAGATGAAAACATCAAAATAAAATAAAGATACATGAGGCAAGTTTGAAATACTACTATACTACAGTACACAGTACTGCATGTTCGAATCTCAATATTTTTTTGTTTACTAATTCACATCCATATTATTCTGCCAAAACAAGATATTTGTTAATATGCGAATTTTTTAAAACAATTAAATGAATTCATTAAACATCTCCATGTGTAATTCTCAAATCGTGGAAATATTAGGACATATAGCATTCTGAGCTGGTTTTTAAAGTATAAAGACAAATTTTAGAATCCAATTTATTTTTTAAGTATTCTTTGTGTTGATTAATGCTCGCATTCTGGCAATGAAACTATCTAAAATCACAAAGATCATAACTAGATTTTATTTGTTATGTGCATGTGAGAGCGATGCTTGGCTTAATTTTTTTTGTTTTGTTTTTGTTTTAATTGATTGAATTCACTTTTTTATATAAGCATCAGCATTATCACTTAATAATCTTAATAGATATATTTAATTTGATAGCTATATTTTTCTGCAGTTTATTTATTGCCCCGAATTACGAATTATTAACATTCTTTCTTATTTAGTTTCCCTTTTATATAAACAAAGTACAATTAAATGACGTTTTTTTTTTCCTGAAAACTTCAGCCTCATAGTTTTATGAAATTATAAAAATCTCACATTTCTCAGAAATCCTTGCGACGCTCTGTCTGTCGGCATCTGAATACAAAAATCCAAATATACAGCAGGTAGATGGAGAAAATATGATACAATGGCTTTAAACAAATTCATAGATTTTTACCAAATTCTCTTTCGCTAAGAAATATAAATGCAGTAATATCTGTCCATCAACATACATGCGAACTCTATAGCTCAATTATATTATAATAACAATTTTAATCAAAAAAATTAACTTTTTTAATAGAATTATAAATCTGCATTAAATAGGAAACCAACAAGTCAAAGATATGTCGACCTGTACGTCCAAATGTAAATCTAAGCTTTAACTAAGGGACCAAAAGTGCTATAGGTGAAATTCTGATATTCTTTTTGCCCTAAAATTATATCTCTGTGTCTAATTTTGGACTAAATACCTCAATACGTGACTTCTCTTTGCTTACTTGCCATTGTATGTGAACTTAAAAATTCCGCACTAGAACATAATCAATAAGTAAAGTTTGGCTTGTGATCTTGCCGCACAAATTGTAAATATGCTTCCAATTTTTGGCAAGTTATGTCAAAGAGAAAACTAAAATGAAAACTAATTATTTTTTCGATTTTCACCACAAAGCTAAACACAAAAACCGCAATAATGTTCATGTACAATAAAAGAATAAATTCAGGACTTTTCCAACCATTTCTTTGAAAATCAGTTTTTACTTAAATATGCATTTTACTTTCAATTTTTTGTATATCCTGTATTAAAACAAAAATCTTTCAAATGAGATATTTAAAATTATAACTACCAATAAAGCATCAGATAGAAGAGAATTGTTTTGAACTTTTAACAAAATGTGCACATTAAAATATTTAAAAAATTTCTGTTTTAATAGCACATGAGAATCTTATGCCCTTTTTCTTAGAAAAGATTGGATCTGATGGAATAAATGAAAAAAAACTATAATTTCCGGTTACAAGCCATTCTATATGTTCGAGTCTAAAATAAAAACTTGTCATTGTAACTTATTAAGCATTATAAATGAAAAAATGATTTTATATTTGCATTATAATAAAAGTAAAGCAGCTGATAGTATAAGATAAATAAAAGTTGAGGGCATAAAAGATGATTTCAGTGTCTATTTTCCTTAGGACTTTATTCTCCTTAATCCTTCTCTATCATTCCTTGTCCATTCTATTGAAAAGCAGTTACATCAGATTTAAAAGACTGATTTTTCTGTCAAAAGTTTAAAAAATCTGTTAGGTGCATATCTCTATATCAACAGAGAAATTGACACTTTTTATCTATAAAATGTCTATCAAACAACATGAATTATTTTGATGATAGTGTGACGTGCAAAAGGGAGAAAAAAAAATCCCTTAGACAGATAAAGATGGATTTACACTCAGCCAGTTATAAGATTCCATTAAGTTACGCATGCGCAGAAGAAAGATTACATAGGAGCTAAAAGAGTGGACAAGTTCTTTACTAGATGGGACAAGTGCTTAATACTATACAGTTTCTGTGCATGTGTGGTCTTACTGGATAGATGGTACATATTGAATATAAACCCTACTTAAGAGATCATTTTTAGTTAAATTGTATTAACATCCGTTTTAAAAAAATAACTTGGAAATTTTAGTATGGAATTTAGAAGTAATATTACATATTAGATATTTGAAATTACATCTTTTACTGCACGCTTAGAGAAAATTATAAATTAACTGACGTAAATTTCTCATCGAAGAGCTCAAAAAGATTCATTTCAATTTATGATCACCCTCAGCTTTTGAAATATGAACAAATAGAATCAAAATATTTTTTATAATATTTTGATCAGAAAATATTTGGCCTTTTACACTGAAAAAAAACTTCAAAATTAAGAAAAGCATATTTTGTTAGGGCTTCAGACTAATTAAAAACTCTTGAGCTGTAATATAATTGAAATTTCTTGTCAAGACATGTACCATAGAATTATATATTTTAAATAATTGGCTAATAAATGCATGATTAAATAATGCATATCTGTATGATTAAGTAATTGTTTAATAACCTATATATTTCATAATAGAAGTTGATAAGTAAAAATTTCCTATGTTTAAAGAAACAATAAAACACATACATTTTTTGTAAAAAAAAAATAAATCATTCAAATGTTTCCTTTTAAATGAGACAGTAAAAATATTCTGTTCAAAGTATTTGCAAAACGTTTTATAATATTGGATAGCAAATACAACAACCATTAATCTGTGAAAAATGTGTTTTCGATAAGACAATGAAAGGATAGAATTTATTGTTTTCTTTCATGCAATCCGCAGAGAGCTTGCAGTAGTTGGGTTTTGTAAACAAGGTTCTGAAACATATTGCTTTCGTGGAATAACATGTTTATATATCTTTTGAATGGATTGCGGCGTTTTTCTGGATACTTGCTATACATAATATATATTAAGACTTCAAACTTCAAGAAATAAGATCATTCGTAAAAGTATACATGAAACTTAAGAGGCTTTAGTCTCAATCAACTTGATTTTGTAACGATGAGACGGTACAGAGAGGATGAATATAAGTGAAAGAAATATTACACGTATAAGGGCAATCGAATACAGAATAACACAGAAAAAATAGGTTCATATTTATTATTCTTTTTTACATTGTCTTATATGACGGATACAAAAAAAGTATTGTAACTATGAAAACAATCGAATTCGAAATGCTGACAAATTTCCTCGTTTCAAAAATTTCAGAACCTAAAAAGAATTTCTTTGGAATTACATCTGTCTATTCTGTGAACACAATACAAACACTTTGAGCTAGAATAATAAAATTTAGTATATGGTGTTTAGACAACTTCTGTAGATCCGATTTTGAATGAAATCCATTTAGAATAGATTTGTCTGTCTGCCCAGGTATAAATGAGCACAATTACTAGAAAACGGAAAGAAGTTAAATAAAAATTTGGTATACAGATTTAGCATTTTAAATGTATGTATCTGTAATTGTTTAATTGATCTGTATCTAATTTTAAACCAAATCCTTTAAGGATCAAAACTGTAATTATGTGCAAAATTCTGTATTTAATTTGTAAAAGAAGGTATCCAAAATACTATACACTTGGATTTAGGAAGCATGAAATTATCATATGCAGGATTCAGAAAACAAAATCCAGAAACTTAATGTTGTTTCTTCAGGATAAAGAAGATTTAACTCCGCCAGATTCAAACACACGTCAAAAAATCTAAGCGGTAACCAATTTTGCAATCCTGTGAAGCTGTTCATAGGTGGTTATCTTCATAGATCATGCACTACTATTTCATACAAAAGACATAACCTACTATATATTCAAATGAAACGAAAACAGAAAAAATGATTTCAGAAAATTCAAACACTCTTATGGAGGGCATGCTTGTGATTATCGAATGCACATGTATGGTGTGAAATGAACTACTGCTTCACAGTTTCTAGAATCATATGGATTATTACTTCACAATGACTAGAATCATATGGACTAATAGGGATTTTCCCCGTACGACCAAGGGAAATCTCAAAGAGCAATTATCACATACGAAAACAAAACTTTAAGTTTATTCATGCATTGTTTTTGAATTATGACTGTCTGTCTCAGTTTGCAAGGAAGTTATAGCCACATGTTTTTAGTCTATTTGCTTAAACAATTTTATCATTCTATAATCAGTATAATGTCCAAAAATTAGTATTAAATGCAATAAATTGCTTAAAATAATTGCTACATTTTTTAATAATTTGCCACTGCATATAAAAGAATATTTTTTTTTTCAAAATTGATGCATTTGCAGCTGTGTTGTAAATTTTTAAGTAGAAACCCTAATTTTCAAACGTCGTAGTTAGCAGTTTTGCGATCAAGCTCACATAGTATTATATGTTCAATTTTCTCGAAGTAATAGCTATAGGCTGACAACCCTATAGCTATTGTCAGAACTCATGATCTTAAGGGATTTTGACAGGAGCTTTTCAATTACATCGGTACCTTTACTCCAGGACTGAAGAGATGGTCACACCTTCAGCATTTTGCCCCATATTGTCTCATTACCCTTATCGTTGAAACAAAATGTTACTTCCATTGATATCGATAATAAGATAACTAATTACATATGAAATATATTCCTCTGTAATAATTTCATAAATTTATAAAGCTAAAACTGTGTTATTATAAAACTTAATTTCCGGATAAATTAATTGTTTTAAAACTGGATTTCCTGTTTTGAGACTTTAGATGATTCGAATCCAAGCCACGATGTTTTATCCAAAGACGGAGTTCTTTAATTTAAAATATTATTTATTGTTTATCTAAAATCCGGAAGGCTCTAGATCTTTCTTAAATATTTAAAGTGGATTGTTCTCGAACATTAAATATATGTGTGTAAAAGCTGAGCCTCATCAATGATGGGTAAGTTCTCAATGCCGTGCTGTTGTAAGTTGCTTAGTTCTTTATATATCTAATTGCATTTTTTTAAGCTAACTGCACAATTCTTTACATCTTCGTGGCAATATTTTCAGGAATTTAGAATAGCGAACAATATCATATAAATATCAAACATCATCTTCTTGCACTAATAAGGCAGTTTTTGACATAAATTCACTAATTTAATTTTTGATATTCCCAGGTCTGTTGAATAATCACTATCTTTTGATTATGTAAGCTCACTTAATTAGAAGTAGATATCATTTGAACAAAATTAACTTTCTGAATGCGATATAAATTTTGTTACATAAATATATAAGTATACAGCTTTGAATTTCAAATTAAACGTCTCCTTTCTGTCCTTTTCAAATTTCAATGACTTTTAAGTTTACTAAGAGGAGGATACTTTGGTTTTTCTTTCACGACAATAGTAATTACTCATTTTCCTAATTGGAGTATAGCTCAAAATGCCCATGATTTCACTTCTAAATTGCTTTAACAACAACCTCGCTTTCACATTTAAATTACAATGAAACTCTATTTTGAGACGAAGCAATTAGCGAGAAGTATCACGTTGCCTTCGCATTAATCTTAGCAATTTTCCATGCTCATTTGAAAACTACATCAATTGGGAGAATTCTAATACAACACTTACCTGGAGAGAGCAGTAGAGTATGAGGAAGGAGAATTACAACTCTACTCTTCCATGAATTAGTCTTAAGCGATCTTAATGGTACAGAAATTATTCTTAGCCTTGGAGAGAGCACAACGGTTCGTTAGCAGTCAGCGGGACGTTATGAAAGTGCGGGAGTGGGGGGAAACAATTATCTATAGTGACCATTGAATGCTCCCTGGGGCATGTGGCGACTGAGAATTATTTCAGATTACTTACTGGGACACCAGCAGTTGATGATTTGAATGTGTATCATTAAACGCCTTTGACACATATATTAATTGCAAGAATTTATTGTTTCCGTTGTGCATCTTTATTTTCTTGTATACGAAGTGTATATTAGGTGCTTACATGTATTTTAATCAGTGGCATCTATCGGTAAACATGCGAAGTATCTATATAAACGACAATGGTTTTGGTTTTTACCAATTGACTATTACTTTATTATCATCATTTTGAAATTTTTCCATTTAGTATTATTGAGTTATTCAGCGCATAAAGACCCAAATCATGGAACGTTCCAAATTGCATTTTCGACATTCATTGTGTGTTTGTTTTTTCGTTTGATTTGTAGAAATAGGCTGCCGAAGTCCATCAGACACTTTTAGAAACTTATGGTGATGCCGCTCCATCATATCCCAATTGTGGGTTTTGTTGGTTTCAGTGGTGAATTCGATGTCAATGAATAGCCTGGAGGACCAAACAAATTCGAAAACAATAAATTGCAAGACTTATTGAACAGAAAAAGTTATAAAAAAGTGATGAAATATATATTTATAGATATATATTGTATCAAGTTTTCTCAATAAATGTCTATTTAAAATGAAAAATTGACCCAAATACATGCAAGCACCTAATAGAAAGCATTGCAATGGTCAAAAATTAGAACTAAAGATTTTGACAAATCTTCCCGTTTCAGATCTCCCTGAGATCGAAAAGCAAATTTTTGGCATTATATCTGTTTCTCTGTAACCTAATAACTAAAAATAATTTTGAGCTAGATGAATGAAATTTGGTATATGGTTCTTTACATAAAATTTGTAGATTTCTATCAAATGTTGAGCAAATTCTATTCTGAAATCTTTCCACATACAATTTGAATATAAGGGAACACTGTAACTATAAATGTGAAAGAACTAGGTAGATAAAATTTCGTATACAGATTACCATATAAAATATAGGTACTGTCTACCTTAAAATGTCGTATGCAGATTGCCATATAAAATATAGGTACTGTCTACCTTAAAATGTCGTATGCAGATTACCATATAAAATATAGGTACTGTCTACCTTAAAATGTCGTATGCAGATTACCATATAAAATATTGGTACTGTCTACCTTAAAATGTCGTATGCAGATTACCATATAAAATATTGTTTTGCAACAAGAATTGTATTTTTATGTCAAATTTCTTGTCAATCAGTTGTCAAAAAAAGACATTCAAAATACATATTATAGTGATAGATTCAAAGTTAATGCTAGATTCACACCAAACTTATGTTTCGTTACTATCGTTCACCAATGCCATGCAAGGTATTCGTAGTCTTATTCAAAATCCTCAATTTTATGGTGAGTTAGAAAGATAAGACTTTTATTGGAAATTTTACGAGAAGTTTTCAGGTAGACTGTTTCTGCTGGTTAACAAAATATGAATGTATTTAAATATTCTAATTTGTAAATATAGAAACGAAAACCTCTTTAAGAAACAAAATTCAAATGAAATCTTTTTAACCAATAAATCTCTGCACATTAGAGCACCACAATGTGACTAGTCAAAGTGTTTTGAGGATAGAATGGCCGGCTCAAGGTTTACCAAAACGGAACAGACCATTACACAACTAATTTTAAGTATGTAATGACTATTAATTTTAAAAATCCTCTCTGTAAGAAATAGTTCATTAATGTTGATATGAGAAGCATTAAGCAAAAAAAAAAAAAAAAACGTAAAATACGAAAACTCAAAAATTTGAAAAAAATTAATAGAAATATCAGGACTTAACATTTTTACCAACATAAAGAACCTAAGTAATTTTTTATGAATTAAAATTCAGATACCAAATAATTTTTAAAAATTATTAATTCCAAGATACAATTTTAGAATACGGATTTATTTCGCTATTTTCCTCTAACTAAAAATAATGTGAAAATCAGGTTTCTTTGAAGATTATTCAAGATTAATTTGGATTGTAGATTAAACCACTACACAAATAAATTGCCAAATCTGGTATCATTTGCTTCGTCTAGCAGTTTGCGATTAATCTATGTAATGAATGCATCATTTCATTTTTATATATAAGCGTTTTATTCAAGCGTGGCTCGTTCTTTTATCTGAAGCAGCACCCTGCTGAAAAGTAGCAAAAGTAGCACCCCTATGA
>JAPMOR010011787.1:12159-22262 GCA_026543865.1 Argiope aurantia
TGCATTAAAAATTCTGTATTTTGAAATGAGATTTTGTTTCTCGAAACTTAAGCTAATATAAAAATAGCCATTCTCAGAAATAATATTACTAATAGCCACATTATTTTCATCTTCTAAAAACAATGTTCCTGAAAAATACGGGTGATTCAGTTTCATGATTCATTAAAAATTAGGAGAAAAAAATACTTCCTTTGTCCCATTCAACTGACTACTTAAAATAAAAACGATTTTAACCTACAAGAACATAAGTTTCTTTAATCTGCTTTCATGGCACTTGGTTGTAAACGAAAAGTATGCATGCATTTATGTTTTCGTATATCGTGCTGCCATCTATGATCATTTTTATCCTGAAATAATTTTCATGAAATTTTTGAGATGGAATATCAAAGTTTATACTATATTTAATTATTTATTCAATAATGGAACATTTTTTTAAAAATTTTGGGAGTGAAAATTGAATTAAAATTTAATTAAAATTTTCGATCTTGCAAGCTGCTCTTTTTAGGGTTTACTGCTTAAAGCATTCCTCATTTTGAAAATTCTGAAAATGAAATAGTTAACGTACATTTGAAAAAAAGAATCTTATATTTCTCTCCTTATGATAATATTTATAGCTTTTACTTTTACAGAATTTTAAAAAAACCACATTTGTTTTTAATAATATTTTACTTTAATTTCGCTTTTTGAATATCTGTTTATCTTGCTTATGCTGCAAAAACGTCCAGCATTAATACAAAGTATGGTCTTCCAAGTAAAGATCTTTTAATATATAAATACGTTTTAAAAGAATCGTTCAAAGCTTTTATCGAATTCCCATATATTAGCTTTAATTTTTTGCTATACACATGGCACAACGTACTCAAATCGTCCTTTGAAAAAAAAAACTTAACAAACTTGAAAGCTTTATTTTTTAATAAATAAGTCCATTTTATTTTAAGTATGTAATATGCATCAAATCACAATTGCAAAGATTTCGCAAATGATAAGGCAATAAAATTTGTAGTTATATATCACAAATTTACTGCAATTTAAAAATTTATTTAATTTATATGAATCGGAGAATATTTAGCATATTTTATCATTTACTTTTAATAATTTTTATCATAAAATTTTAAGGAATTAAGGTCAGCTTAGAAGAGGAAATATGTGATTAGCTAATTCTGAAATAAAGGATGATTCATTTAAATCATTTTGCTTTTTCAGTACTAAAATAGAGATTTAAACATAAAATATGTTTGTCTCCTACCTAAATTCCTCTGAATATTTTTTAATGAATTTATTATTGTAAAGGAACAATCATTAATTGTAACATATTCTGTTCATAAGATTATTTGCTCAAATTCTAGCACAAGCTGGTATTATAAAAGTTACAAAGAAAAAAATTCGACACTAAATACATTTTTCAGAAACATCAAAAGATTTGTCTATTTCTAAAGTACTGTTATTTGGTCAGTTTACGGTCACAGTTTTATTTAAAAACTTGGTATTAGAAATATAAAAATATTTTTTTATTTACATGTTTAAAGCTTATCTGTTCTAACTAAATGCAGAGAAAATTATCCAAATTATAAACTTCACTCAAATAGCAAACAAAATAAATTGGCACTTTCTACTCAATTTCATGCTGCCGTATTTATAATTTTTTTTATTACCATAGAAAACTTGGATACAACTATTTAAGAAATATATATTTAAGAAATATTAAGAAATAATAATTAAGAAATATAATAGCATCAAGCAGCCTGAAATAAATATAAAAATAAATGCAAATTACAAAAAACTTCTTTGAAATTATCTTTAAAAATTTTCTGGTTAATTTTTATTTCAGAATTTTTTTTTTCATAATCGTAAACTTTTCTTCAAATTTTATGTTGGTAGTATTAGAAGAACTTATGATCCACAAATTAAAAGGTTATTTCTAAGCTTTTTAAATAATTGTAATCCATGTTCAAAATTATATAACATGCATTGAAAACATGTGTACGAACATCTTATTTATTTTCTTGTTCTTAGTAAGAATTACTAAGATAATTCTTGCACTAAGAATATATATTCTAAGAAAGTATAAATTCAATATACTCTATACTCTAAGAAAAGTATAAATTCAATTTCTTTAGATTTTTGCTAGCTATATTTAAGTTACTGATAATTGTTTTCAACTCTTTTTTTGAAATATCTGATCAAATAGCATAATTTAAGTGACTATCAAACCAGAACTATGTGTGATTACATTTGAATTCTAAGTAGAATTTGAAGACACTTTGTTGTTGTTGAGACTTATGGCACTTTACAAGCCCCCCGACTGAAGAAACTTTAAAAATATAATTAGAAAATTTGCTGCTTATATTTATTAATATTTTTTTAAAAATGTTGTTTGTAAAAAATTATTAAATTATGTTTTATAATTTTTAAAAAATATGCAAACGTTAACACTTATTACATTAATATATTCACATTTGAAATAATTATAAAGCATTTATTACATTAATATATTCATATTTGACATAATATAAAGCGCTTTCACTGTTACTTCAATAATATAGCTTTTATTGTTTTGCTAATGAGCGTGTATAAATTAGAGAAAAATATCAGATTTATTCAGCAGAATTTTTTTTATTATCTATGAATTTTGATAACAATCATTAAACTACAAAAATCTTTCTATTTTGACAGATATTTGAATTAATTATTTGAAATCATTTCCCAATAGTGACACAAATTCTCGATATACACAAAATTGAAGAAAATAATGATCCAAAAGTTAAAAAAAGATATATCGACTTTCAAGCGGAACAATAATGTAACTTTAATTTTAGGAGTATTTGAAATCTCTCTTTGATATTCCATTTATACAATCTTAAGAGAAATACTGCAGTTGATAAAAATAAGTTGCTACAAAAATATGAACTTGCAATGTTTTTTTATAACAATATTCGAAAAAATCATTGATCTGATTTAAGAAGGCCATTTCATATTTTTTTAAAGGAACATCGAATCAGTTATCAATCTATTCAGCAAATAAATTTCTTATATCGCGAATATAATCATCGTTCTCTGCCTTGTTGTGGAATCCAAGATACTCTAAAACTGATTTAATTCTAAGTTTCACAGAACGGAACAAAGATTTGTTGTTGCTATCATCCATTTCAGAAAACAATCGCAAATTCTTTCTTATATTATTATCACTTTTGACAGACGATTCATTGCACCTTCTGATTATCACTTGTTTTGGTGAAAACAATGATTCATCCATTTCCGATTCATACTTAATGCCAGTAAACGACCTGGCAATAAAATCAACAAAAAATAATGAGCAATTCAGCTCTGGAACTTGAATATTTTGATTATAAAATTTATTGCCTTTACCACAGAAGATAAATGGTTTGGCTTGTTTATTTAAATCATTGGTTTTGTTAGTGGCATTGAATTTAAAAGAGAAGTTATGTTTACGTAATTTATCATCATTTTTTAAATCGAGTTTCTTCATAAAAAGAGCATATTCATCTGCTAACTCTTTACGTTTTTCATGTAAATACCTCGAAGCATACGATATTTTTTTCTCCCTTATTTCATTTGAGAAATTATTTTCCATTGATTGCAAAGTTGTTGGAAATGTCTTGATGGTCTTATCACTTTTCAATTTATTGCCATAATTCATTATTTCGTTAAATGAACTTGTTATGGCAGATACGGTGTATATTTTCAACAAATTAAATACCGAGTTAATCGGAGATGACAAACTTGAAACAGAGCCGCTAGTCGCTTGCATTTCTTTTCTTCTATCATCAATCAACGATCTAGTAATGCGGTAATTTAAATCAGATTCTAATGATGATTCTAATTGATTCTCAATGTCATAATCATCATCCTGAAAACCTGCATCATTTATTATGTAACTTCCTTTCCCTTCCAATTCTAAATCAATCTCACCTTTATAAATGCTCAACTCACGGAAAGTACTTTTCCTCGTAGCATTCAGTTTGAATATCCACATAGTATATGGACTCAACATCAGATCCCCGCTTTTGATCTTTGCATAAACTTCGCTTTCACGCACTGGATCTCCGGTTCTGTTATTTTCCTCGAAAGAGTAAAAGATTGTTTTCTTGGGACTCGTTATTAGATAAATCTCCTCGTCATATCTGTAGTAAGAAGTTCCAATATGAGTTGCACTAATGTCAAACATTTTCAAAGTTTCATCAAGTTGAGTTTGAATGGATTCATTTTTAGATCTGAAATATAATTTTATCAGTCTGAACTTTATTGCATCTTTTCCGGGTTCGGATAATCGCACGTCGGATTTCAAAGCAACTGCTTGTCCGGACAATAGCTTCGAAATTTCGCTTCTGTATTTTTCATCCTTCCACACGAAAAAAGGGTCACAAGAACCACAGCGATTGTTGAATTCTCCGCGGATCAAAATTTCGTCCGTTTCCCTTGCAGATGCTTTGTATAAGCTGATTTTTTTCTTTAAATTTTCAATTTGCTTGGCTGCGTTGAAAACTAAACCTCTCATATTTCCATCCACTTGGAGGTGTGATGGCATCATAGATTCTTCCAAGTAATGAGAAGCGAATGGGAAGACCCACTGTTTGAATGCATTCAGGGCTGTTTGATAATATTTGAGGACCAAACTTGATCTTATAGACCATTCCAAATGGTTCGTAACATTAACAAGATTCCGGTCAGTGATTGATAGAGTACTTGTACTGATGGAACATACATTCGCAATATGATTGCTTAAAATTTGTTCATCCTGATATTGTTGGATACGATCATATATAGTAATGAGAATAGACATGGCTTCTTCTAACTTTTCTATACATCGAGCCAAGTCATCCTTCACCTCCATTCCTTCAGTGACTCGCTGCATTTGTACCTTCATGTCCTTCAGCACGCTTTGCATCTGCCATTTACCAACATCAAGAGCCACTTGAGATCTCTTCCCTAGGCCACTTGCAAACTCCTGAAGATTATTTTTCATGTTTTGTAGTGCGAGGCTTATATTTTCATAAATTTGTTCTTCATATTCTTTGAGATTTCTCAATTCATTTTCTTTTTGCTCAATGGCATCATTTATGGCAGCTATTTTATCATCATTTTCTTTGTTTTTGTTATAAATATTAACAAACATTGAAGCTACATCAATAGCTTGACCTAACTTGCGTACAATCTTTGAGACATCTCGACGTCTTTTTTGGGTCTGACTATTTAAATTGATTTCTTTTGCTTTTAGAGTGTCTTTTAATTCACGCTCTAGATTTCTTACTTCCTTGTACTGAAGTTTGTGTGAACGGATATCGTTTAACCGGCTTTTCATTTCGGCTACTTTACTGGATATGTCTCCTAGCTCTTCAGGATATTGCATTGTTCTTTCTGACAACTCTGCTAAGGCATTGTTAATATGATCAGTTTTTTCGATCCTAATGTTTTTAATGTTATTTTCTATTGAGATTAGTTTCGATGCTGCTCTTGATAATTCTAGAGGTTGAAGGTTATTACCTAATGCTAAAGATTCCCCAACTGAAGTGCCTAATTCAATAAGTGCTCCGACAGCCATTCCATAAGGACCTAAAAAGCTAACTATACGTCCCAAACTTTTAAAATAATCAAACAATTTTCTCAATCCTAATGTGTTTTGGAGTTCTTTCTTTTTCTTTATTAAATCATCCTTTGCTTTTTGAGCTTCTTCTTGCAAAGATATCGTTTCAATAATCAGTAAATCAATTTTTTTATCAATCTCTTCACTAATTTTATTTATTTCTTGATCAACAGTGTTTTCAATGAAGGATTTGGCTTCTTGGATTTTTTCATCCATTCGACTTTTATATTCCCTTTTCATTTTATCTACCGCATTAACTTTATTATTTGAATTCTCAAGATTCTTAAGAATATCCATGTCTGTTTTAATCGTGTCTAAATACTTTTCTATATCTATGATTAGGTCAGATTCGTTACTTTCTTTTAAGCTATTTATCTTGCTTAGAACTGCAGCATATAAATAACTAAGAACTATTTTTTGATCTCCGGAAGCGTTATACTTATCAGAGAATACACCTATTCTTTCTAGTAACGATTTATAAAACGGATAAAAATCCACTCCTTTTTTAATCAAATTAAACTGATCTTCCATATCCATGAACTCACCAGCCAATCCGTCTGTCTCATAGAATTTATTTACTTCGTCATTTTTATTCAAATTATCATAAAATTTCACGAGAGAAATCTTTTTTAAATCATCCGTCAAGTTTTCTCTTAAATAGCTCTTATATACATTAATGAATTTTGATGGTTCATGAATAAACTTCGCCGACTCAGGAGTTTCAATATGATTATTATTAGCTCCTTGTAATCCCTCTCTACCATCTAAACCTCGTCTATGGAGTAAGTCATGCGTAATACGTTCATCCAAAGCCCACTGGAAATTTTCATTGTAATTGATACACCCTAGCAAGCCACATACACGCTTTCGTATCAAGCAACGTGCAGTGACATCATCACCGTCTTTACCACCTCTCCCGCCCGATCCACCTTTTCCTTCCTCCCCTGTTTCTCCATCTTTTGCGATTTTGTTTATTCTCGAGGGACTCTCCATTTCAGCAATTGTAATAGTTCCGGATTTTCCTCCAATTCCACCTTTACCTCCATTACCTCCATTGCCTCCTCTCTTCCCAGGTTTACCAAGAAGTTTATAATCTTCATGAAAAAATTCATAATATCTAGGAGCATTAAACCAATCCATCCTTCCTATACGAGGCAGATTACTCGAATGCAGACTAGTTCTTTCGCATCCAAAACCATTTTGTGTCAGATGTGTTATTTTTTGTATATAATCACGTCTTGCAACAGCGACGAAAGCCGAAATAATATCGGAGAAAGTAACCGTACTATTTTGCCTTTCCAATGTCGCAGATAGTCCTTCTTCTTCTTTAGAGAAATCTGAGAATGCGTTAGTTCTTGAATGGCAACATTGGAGTGAATTGCGCTCGTAACTTGTAGCTTCTTCTGGTAATTCAACGTCATCTCCAGAAATTCCAGCTCGGCCTCGCCCACCGTGCTGCCCAGGGCCACCTGCTCCTCCGTTTGCAGTGATTGTTAAATTAGCTCCATTCACAAAAGTTTCACCTATTCCGAAGAATATTTCTCCCGGTCCTCCAGGTTTACCTGGTTTACCGTCACTCCCATTATTTCCTGGGTAACGACCATCATATGCCTTTTTTACAGAGTGCGGCATTCCTTTACGTCCATTTAAATTTATTACTCTATTGCCTATTACTTCCCATCTGGGAGAGATAAAAATAAGCTGGATTGCATATTCTTGTACGTCTAAATCTCGATCAATGAAAAGTGTTTTTAAGGCGAATATATTAGCGAATTTTCTATGAGAACTCCAGTAATAGAACTCTCTGCACTTTTTGTCATCATGAGCGAATAAAATGCGATGCGCCTCTTGTAGACTTACGTAATCTCCTTTCACAAACATATGCGTTTCTGAGCATTCGATATTTATTTTATGTTTTAACGTTAAGTCCACAAGTTGGTTCAATTCGTTTAACTGCGATTCTGTCAAAGAAATATTTTTAATGCTTTCATACTCCGCAACATTCAAATTTTTGATCTTACTAAGAAATATTTGAAGGTTTATTGGAGTAATATTTGTTTCCTGGAATATATCTGATTTCCTACTGTCTTCCAGAAAATCAATGTAGCTTTTCCTTCTCATTTGTGTGTTATAATCTGAAAATTTTATAAATAGATCTGATAGAAATTTGTACCATTTATCAGACTTTTGAATAACGTCTTCTGTTTCAACAAATGGTTTTGACCAAGTTGATGATCCATTATCTAAAATCTTATCACTCAAAAAACTTAAAAACATAAAATACCGGCCTTCATTTGATATTTTTATTAAGTACCTTTTTGTTGCTCTTATTCCTGAAATATTTGTATTAAGTTGAAGTTTTTTCACTAGAGAATCGATACTTCTCAGACGCTTAATGTCTTCTGTCAGTTTGAAAATATCTTCGTATTCCTTGTTGTGAAAATCATGAAACTTTTGAATTTCCATATTCTTCATTGCAAATTTAGACTTTAATTTTTCATTGTAATTGTATTGTATTCTCTTTGCGATATAGCTCAGATTTAACTGTACGCGAAGTTTTACTTTTTCGGCTGCATTGTCGATAGCTTGTTGAATTATTTTTCTTGATTCAGAAATGTATGTTGCAATTTCTTTAAACAAATTTCCCCATGGTCTCGTTGAGAATTCCCTTTGGCTTACAGCTTGTAGTATGTCAATATATTTTACATACTTTTCAATATTATGTATCTCGACTTCTGGCATACCGATATCTAATGCAGAGACAACGTCTTTAATTTTTTTATTTAAAGTTTTAACTTTCAACGAATTTTGTAATGCGTTAACTAAATTTGAGATTGTATAATAGTCGTTTTTAAGTTTAAATGACAAATTTACGGCTTTTACTGGATCTGCATCAACAATAATTTTACCAGTAGATATATTTTCTAGTTTACGAAGCAGCTGTTGTATTTGGTTTTTATAATGTTCACTCACAATTCCAGAGATACTTTTAACACTAAACCAAACAGCATTATTTATTTCTTCTTCTAAATTATCAATATCCCGATTTGATTTCTCAGAAATGTTACATCTGAAATCGATATCAAGTTTTTCAACAAATTCCAGCTCTTCACATAATACATTTTTCATATTTTTGGTCCTTTCCTGTAATTCATCAATATTGCTTTTCAATTCCAGTCTATCCAATTCCCTGAAAATTCCTATCTTTTTGTATTCATCATTGCTTTTCGTGAGGACTATATCAATAAATTTGAATGCATATTCATAGAATGCCTGATCTTGGACAGAAATGACCGCATCTTTCTGTTTGACAGTTATCTGCTGTCTAACGTCTAATAGGAAATCTGTAATTTCTCTTATACGTTGATTGTCTTCAGTCAATACAAGAATATCATCTTTCTTTAAATTCTGTTCTTCTTTTGAGATTGCTATCATTGCGATGCTATTTCTATATTTTTCTATGTTTTTCACAAATTGTGAGGCGTGTTTTAAGAATTTTATAAAATTATTTATATCAGCTCCTTTTATTATGGAACAATAACTTACAGAAAATATTATTTTAATTCTTTCAGAATGATTAAGGACTTTGTTTGTAAAATAAGCTGTCGCTATTTCTTCGCTTGTACTACTATGATCAGAGAAACAAGAACATGCATAATAGATGGCATTCGCTTTAGGTTCATCGAGTATTGTAGAACATACTTTCTGATATTGAAGTGTAAATTCTCTAATTGTACTGTCTTCATTATTAATGAATTCACCAGTATTATTGTCGTCTTCTGTTGATGTTGTGTTTGTGTATTTTCCAGTAATCCATTGAATAAAGGAATTGTCAATCACAGAATCTCCTAAAATTAAAACTAGATCTCTGTACTCATCTTTTAATATTATTTCTCTTTCTCCTCTTTTCAGACGGTTAATAGTCGCATTCAATAGTTCGCTGTTGCTGTTTATAGGAATTTCTTGACTATCCATGATTTAAATCTTTGAGAAAGTGGCTGGTGAAGCAATAAAAGAAAAACTGTTTATCCCGCCATTTGTCTACTCGGAAGGTAGATCATGTGATCAAATCTGCAAGAAAAATGATCAGTATCACTATAAATCCCAATAAGATTTCCTTAAAGATAATTATACTCATTATTAATTTTTCAGGTGTGCATTATTAGTTGTATGTAACTGAAAACCAACAATTATTTCATAGATTATTTAAAATTTGATATTTAAAAAAAATTGTTTAATTTGCTATGGGAAACGGCATGAGGTTTAATGCTCTACACGTTACATTATATTTACAATGCATTAATAAAACAGAATGTATTGAAATTTTTCCTTAACCATATTTATTCTGTGGTCAATTCCTAGTTGAATTATTAAAACTCATAAAATTATATATATATATATATATATATATATATATATATATATATATATATATCTGTGTGTGTGTAATGATATATAATATCGAATTTAAACTTAATTAATTTCATTAATTTTCTATATC
>JAPMOR010011787.1:22272-40843 GCA_026543865.1 Argiope aurantia
ATAGATATAGATACATAGATATGGATAGATACAGATATAGATACATACATATAAATATATATAGATGCATAGATATAGATATAGATGCATAGATATAGATATAGATATAGATATAGATATAGATACATTGATATAAATAGATATAGATACATAGATATAGATATAGATACATTGATATAAATAGATATAGATACATAGATATAGATATAGATAGATAGATTAGAGCATCTGTCCGTCTAGAAAGATTGTTATACTATTAACAGTCGCAGGTTAACTAGCGAAAACTATAGAATAAAATAACATGCACATTAAGAGGGTACTTAGAATATTTTTTATAAAAGATATTATTTGCAGCACACTTTAGATATAAAAATGTAATAGCGTTAGAAACTTTGTTTCCTTGCATTGGGATCTTTTATATCTACAAACACTCAAATCAAAAGAAATCACTAAAGTAGAATTGAAATAAGTAGTAAATACCTAATAGACAATTTTAAGAAAATTATGAAAAACTGTTAGCAATGACTTTCAATTTCATCTCAGAAAGCAAAATAAAATTAATTAGCATTTATATAAAATAATAAAAATTGCAGGTCTCATCTCATTGCTATTTATTCTTGTTTAGATTTATTCTCACACGAATAAATCAACCAATTTAAGTATAAAAAAAATCATGTCTCAGTTGTTAGACATCAAAAATGAATTTGGGATTTCTCATTCTATAATAACCCAGAAGGAAAATTCAGAAATATTTTGAAATCCGCCAAGTATTACACACGACTTTGGATGATTATATTTATTTATGAATTATAAATTCTGAAGAAACTGTAACATTTTAAATATGCTATTAATTTTTATCTAGAGTATTTAATTCTCATTTTTGCCAACGACAACAATTTCAGAAGAGATTTTCATGACTTTTAAAAACATATGACAAATAATGAAAATGGGAAAATATATATGACAGTAGAATATTAGTATTCTATTTTCAAAAACACTAATACTTTCACTACTAATACAATTACATAAATAGATAGTAGAAATAAGTAAAATTTGGAATATAGAACAAAATAAAGTTTATATATATTTACTTAACTAAATTCTATTGTATTATTTTACTGAATGCAAATTTATAGGTATATTAGAATTATCATGATAGTATATTATGTAGAAATTAATAAGATAAGTAATTTTTCTTAGTATTTTGTCCCGAATAAAAATTTACTTATAAAGATTTTACATGATTAAATCAATAAAATAAACCGATAAATTCCATTAAAAATATTATTTTATTAAGAAATTAATAATTTATTATAATTACAAGATGTTAATTATTTAGATGCTTAAAAGGTTAAGATTAAATCTAATTTCATTTAATATGCTTTTGAAATTTTCTCCTTTTTTTCCTAATCTCCTTAATACGGTTGTGTAATATAAGATGGCATTAAAATTCTCTCACAGATATAAAACTATTAATCACAAATTTCCCTTCGAAGTTTAAACATTTATTTCAACGAACATGCTTTATTTGTTCTTCTTATTATAAATGTCCCGCATTAATTTCACATCATCAATGAATTGGAATTCTTTTATTAATTATCTATACTTATATAAAGCTCAATGTGTGTGTGTGTGTGTGTATGTGTGTATGTGTGTTGGCGCTTTACAGGCCAGATCGTTCGACCTACAGCTACCAAATTCGGCAAATGCATACCTTAGAGGTCGGGAATGTGCATCTAGTGTCCCTTTTTTTGAATTTTGAATTATAATTTTAGCTATTAATTAAAAATTGCCTTTCCCGACAAAAAAATCTTTTTATTTTCCCACCACCAAATGAGTGAGACTTCAGTTTTTCCCCCCACGCTAATGAGGATAGACTTAACATATTTTCGACCGATTATTTCAAATTATTCTGTTTATTTTCTTAGTGTTTGATGCATTTAAAATGAAACATTGTTAATTAATCGATCTTTCAGATTCATTCTGAAGTGCTTATGAATTAAAATAAAACAGAATAAAGGAAATTAAATATTTCTAATCTGCGTAGAGTTACCTCAACTGGCGTAGAAAATTCACGCATTTGCTTTACCATAATTGGCGTCGAAAGTTCACGCATGCGCATTGTGTTCTGATTGTTGACAACTCTATTATCAAAGGATACTGACTTGGTTTTGAAGGCTTAACATGTTTCCGACCGATATTTTCAAACGATTCTGTTTATTTTCTTAGAGTTTCATGCATTTAAAACTAAACATTGTTAATTAATTGATCTGTTCATGATGAATCTGAGAAAATGTTGTAGAAAACTTCTTGAGATATTACATGAATTAAGAAAGATATTCTTTAGTGTCCAATAAGGTTTAAATACTCAGCGACTCTGTTTTTAGTACTCTTATTAAAAAAAATGCTTCGTTTCAGTAAAAAATGTTCTTATATTAATTGCAATTTAACCATTTTTTCACTTTAATTTAAAGCATAAATGGTACGGTAGATAACAGAAAATTAGAGAGATACATATTATGTTATGGCTAAAGGCCTTTATAATATGAATGAATTATATGACTATCAAAATTTGTAGCTTTAAAATATTTTGATGAAGAAGCCATTAAAATAGGAGTTACATAAAATATTTAATTATTAAAATTTTAACGAGCATTGAGATTGGCGAACCGGCTGGTCGCCAAAGGCGGCCATTAATAAATAAGTTTAATTTAATATCTAAATGAAAACAATAATTAAATTATATATATGATTAGTTTGCCATAAAAATATTTGAATTATTTGTATCTTAATATTTGAATTATTTTTTATTATTCAAATCGTATCTGTTTAAGTAATTATTTTAAATACAATAATTAAATCAACACTTACTTGTAAAGCACTTTTTTTCAAATTAAAACACTTGATCACTCAATATCTGAGAGGTTTTCATTAGAATCATTGCGAACTAAGGAATTTTTGATATAAATGACTTCAGAAAACTGTAATGTAAAAAATATTTTATAAATATAATTAATATAAAAAATTATTTTATAAATAAAATACAGCTTTTAATTTTCGCATTGATTTTCTTATATCAAAATTACTTTCACAAAAGTGATAAAAAATATGCATAAAAGAATCTTTACTTCTTTTTTCAATAAGGTCCAAATCTAAAAGTGATGTTTTCCCCTTCTTGAATTACTCATCTACAAAATCAAGTAGCTGGTCTCAACTGCATAAAAATGTAATAAAAACGATTATAAGTTTCGAAGTATTATTTGAACAAATTAGTAGTGCAAAAATATGCAATCCATGATTGAAGCAATACGAACTGAGATTGGCTATTCGGTCATTATAGTAGACGGCACTTCATTTCAACATTGATTTCAACACAAATATTTTACATTTCAGCTCGATTTATCTTCCATGATTCTAACCAAGTCATAAAATGTATAAATTTGCGAATGTTGGTCTAGATGTCAATTTCATAATCTCTTCAAGAATAAGAATGAATAGATAATTCCAAAATAATTCAGTTTCAAATGGAAGTTAAGGAAACTAACGTAAGCCTAACCTAACAGAATGGCTTGAGAAGATACAACAATGTTTCTTTAAGTTTTTGCTTTAATCGGCACAATCTTTTTCATTTGTTTGTCAACAAACATAATAAATTAGACTAGAAGATAACTAAGCCGCTAATTATAGTGAATTCACAATTCACTTTGTATTGTGAAAAATCGATGATTTTTATGCTAATCCGGCATATGTAAATTTGACATGACAAGTATATATTTTTTATTGTCAATTAATTTTCTAAACATAACATTTTTATACTTTAATAAAAAAATTCACTTTCAATTAATTTTTTAAAAAAATTGACGTTTTGACATGGCAACTGTTTTATCACACTCAAATTTTGAACTAAGAACATAGTGTTCGTGTTGCACTTCTTTTATACAGAAATGGACAATGGGATACAATAGCAATATTTTTATGAATAGTAAATTATAAATTTTAATTGGATATATATTACTGAGAAAAAAAAACACAATTCTGAGAAGTTTGCAATGTAAAATCTTAATGGCATCATCAGTTTTTTTTAGCTTTATTCTTAAAATGATATTTAAAATATGATAAAGTCTAGGATGCTACGTATTCATTGGTGCTTCATGTTTTTTATGGATATTGTTTTAATAATGCATTAATAATCTGAAAAGTGAATTTGGTATTAATAAACAGATTTCATAATTCCTTCAAATACAGTAATTGATTAGTTACTGATGAGAACTCCGAAATAGAAATCAATATTCTAATATTTTGCTGATTTAAAAAAAATTTCACATAAGCATTTACATAAGCACTTCACATAAATCTACACGTAAGAACTTTTCCATTCATATTTTCATATGATAGAAAAGTAAAATAAAAACAGCAATATATAATTATTTCACAGCCTAAAGTTTTTACAAACATTTCAACATTGATATAAAAAATACACAGCAAATTAAAAACATATCAAAACTGCACATCAAATTAAAAATTCACAACATAAAATTCTCATTTAAATGTAGAAGGAAAAAAATTCGTTTCTTTGTCTGTACAAATTTTATAAAGCATATTTAATATTTTAAAATCTTTTAATAATAAATAAGTATTTTAAATAGCATATATTTATTAATTAGTATAAGAAATTAAGCAGATGGTGATAAATGTTAGACTTTTTTTTCAAATTATTAGTTATGAACTTTATACCAATGCATTGTAGTAGAAATATATTAAATAATTTTAAAATAAGTAAGTCTCAAAATATTTAACAGATTTATAGGATCCACACTTTTTAATGTCATTTTTTTTAATTCGAACTACGAATTATCATTTACTGCCACCTGAAAAATACCAGCCTGAATAAAAATCTCTACCATATTGAATTTCTTCAAAAATTAATTTGTAAAAAGTTAAAAAAATTAATTAATAATGATTTTAAAAAAACTGATTTTTTTGCATTGAAATTTGCTTTTTATTATTTGAGATAATGCATAACAAGATTCTATATATTAACTCATTTACAACATCTTTAAGAATTAAAATATATTGCATATTTCAATGGTACGCCAGTAAAATAATAACGGAAAAATATAAATTTTGCACGTTAAAGATTCCTTTTCTAACCCTTTATCTATACTAAGCAAAACAGATTTTCGCATATTTTTTGGAAGATATTTTTTTTATCATTTCATTCAGGTAACCTTTTAATATAAAGATAAAAATGCGAAAATAATTCCGTTTTGGGAGAATATTACCCAATATCCATGTGTCTCCATTCTTTTAATTCAGAAATGATACTTGAGAAACAAATTAATTGCTAATTTATGTAAACACACGTTACAAAAAAAAATTCTGAAACAGTATAAAACGTAGAAACGAAAGGAATTAAAAATAAAAGGAATTAAAAAAAATGCAACTGGGGAATTTGTTTTCTTTAGAATTCTTATCAGCTATATTTGTTTTCTGTTTCGAATCGGTAAAAGCAGCTTTTAATTAATAATTAATTGCATATTAAGTTACGAGTAAACTGTCTCATGACAATTTTGACTGTAATTATATCTTTTACTACCCAGAATTTATGAATTCTTTACAACCATTTAAAAATTACTGAAATAAAATACAAAAATGAAAATGAAAAGAAAAAATTAAATAATCAAGATAGTTTAAAAATCCAAAGTCATAAAAACGCATTTCAAATAATTTTACCTTATGAAAGAGTGTATGGGTTCCAAGTGAACTTTATGAAAGAGTGTATGGTTTCCAAGTGAACTTTATGAAAGAGTGTATGGGATCCAAGTGAATAGAGTGCGAAAGACTAAAACACGAGAAATTGAAATGTAGTTTAATTTATAGAACTCACGGAGAGAAAGTGAAACTAAAATATAATTATTTCTGATCCTTTAATCGTTATTTAGAAAAAGAGCCGATACCCTTTGACCTTAAAAGTGTAAACAATCTGTTTGCTAAGTCGATTCTAGAAGGCAATTTTTTATTTTATGTTAATCGGACTTCGTACTTGTTTCGATAACGATTAGAAAATTGCTTCATCTCTTATTATTTTTATAAGAAGGATAGTCGTTGAATTATTATAAATTTGATTTTATTTCTGAAAACAATTTCTTTTTCGCAAACCTTTAAAATTTTGTTAGTCATATAAGATTTGTCCAGTCAACATATTTTCATCGCATTTTTTTTTATTATTATCTTTAAAACATTCATTAAAAACCTCATTACAAAATGATTCCAGAAATAATTATTTAATTTTAATTTTCCATTGAATGAATTACATTTCAGAATAATAATAAATACAATAATAATTGATATAATTATTTTCCACTTTTAATAAAGATTTAAAATATGTGTATAAGGAATCAAAACAAAATCAAGAATCAGCTATTAATTGACAGAACAAAGCATTGGAATAAAAACTGATATTCTTAGTTACAGACGGCTAATCATAATGCAGTCTTGTAGTTAATACTTTCTCATCTAGCAGCGTTTGTGGTAATTGGGGATAGCATTACATTTTTCAATTCCCTTTTCATCCAGCCATAAGGTCGTTATTCAATCTGATTATGAAATTTGTTCACACTATCTATGGGCTATGTATGGAATAGCACCCAATGCTTTCCTACAGGAACAAATATGTCTCCAAAATGATGAGCCTTAAAAGCATCATGATCAGAAAGAATTCGATTAAAGTAAAAATTTATTCGTGTTTTTTTATATTGTTTTTAAGTGCGGACATTATTAAAATTATTTTTCGCGCATCAATCTTCAGTAGATACGGGCCATCTATAATTGTTATAAATTCATTACTTACTACTGTTGCTTTCAATTTAAATTTGAAAATATGAAATTTTTAAAAATTAATGTCCCTTTTGTAGCAACTTTTGCTGGTCTGTCTCCTCTTTCATTTCCAGTAAACCCCATTTGCGATTTCATCCATTAGAGTTATAATTTTGTATTTAAATTTTCCAATCATTCGTTTAATATAATTTTTATATTTCCATTTTTGAAAGAAGGATTGAAGAACATAAAATCTGAAGTGGTAATAAATATAAATAAAAATTTTACTAAAAATTTAATAAAATAAAAATTTTGATGTAATTTCAAAGTTTTTTATTTTATATTTTTTTATATATTCAACAACCATAACATCGTAACATATTCAACATCGTAATAATTGTCTAATTTAAGTATTTTATGTTAAGTTACTTTAATATAATAGTTCATTTGGGAAAATAATGTTACAAGAGTTTTCATTTTCAAAAAAAAAAAAATCCTTTTAAAATCAGTTTATTCTATTGTTTGATACATTCCTTACAATCAAAATTTTAAAATTCTTCAGAAATCCCTTTTTTTATTTCCTTTGTTAACTTCGCCATTTTTATTTCTTCCTTACGTTCACTGAATTTTTATGCTGATTGAAATGCATCGATTAATCTTTAGTATACTTGTGTTTAAGTAGCTTTCATAAGGCGACACGGTATCTCAATTCTTTTTTAAATTTTAATGTTGAAATGAATAAAATTATAATTAATATATTAATTAAATGTATAAAATTATACTTTACATTTATTTTAAGTAAAATAGCACGCTATAACTCCCCTAGCTCTCCCCTAAGTTTTTTTGAAGTAATTTAACATTTTTTAAAATTTAATTTTTAAAAATAATTTGTTTTTTTTAATTCAAAAGCTTTTTTAAATATGAAAATTTGTCTTTAATTTTTTTCTAGGTAGCTATTAGTATGCTACATAAAACTACTATGGATCTTCTCCTGCTAACAATATTGAAATTTTTAATAATTTTTTATTGTAAAAAAATCTGAAAAATGCAGTAATTCTGACTTTGGATACTCTCCTTAAAGCTAATTCCATGCTAAGTTTTATAAAACATATATTTCTGAACATTCGCAAAAAATTTCACCCCCCGCCCTGCCCCCATTTTTAAGAAAGCTTTAGGCTTTCGAAATGTAGCATATAAGCAAAACCACAACATGGAGAAAAATGCATTTAAAGTTTGTATTCGTCTAAATCATAATATAAAATCTATCCAATTCGATTGGAACTTTTACAAAATGTGATTCAAGTTATTCTATATTGCTTAAAGTTAAAAAAGGCAAAAATTTATAGAAACAAAATATTATATTTGTGTATTGAAAATATTAAAAAAAGATCAAAACTTTGCAAATCTTTATCATAATACATTTTAAAAAATTAATACGCATATCAAATGTTTATTTCTGCTATCTGCTTGCTATTTCTGCAATTATGCTTGATCTATGCAGTTGTAACTTTCGACCATTTACTCCAAATGCTACTGTGGAGAGTCTAATTGGAGTTTTGAATCATGCACCGAATATATTGTTCTAATAGCTGCTTTGATGCAAGCCTTTGGTAAATTGACAATATTTTTGCTAAATGAGCTTTTCTACAGGTGTTTGAATCTGAAAAGTGGGCGTAGCAACATTGTTTACTGTCTTTCATGCATCAAAAATTCTTCAATAACTGAATAAAAAAATAAATCTACAGCTCTAAAAGTTTGTAGGCACATTTAGAAAGACCCAGTTTATCATATGAGCCAATAAAAAAAAAATCGATAACAGGTACTTGAGTTTCTTTAATTACCTGGCTCAAAATCCCTAAGATGTTTTTGTAATCTTACTTACTTTTTCATAAATTTTACAAATTTCCTATTGAGTTCCATTTGAGGAAGAAATAATGCGTTAGGAACTTCAATTGAATTTCATTTGAGGAAGAAGTAATGCTTTAGGAACAAAAGTGATGCTTACATATTTTTGAAATGTTTTAAATATAAATTATGTAAACAAAAATAAAAGATTTGGAAAATAAAGGATATCATTTCTATTATTAATCGTGCTTATTTTTTTATAAATTTCGAATTGTATTTTGAATTCTAAAATTTTATGGCTGCAGTAAGATTTGGCTGAGGGTTCCGAAATGATATGATGCGGATTTCTATTTGAAAGAAATATATCTTTTAATAATGCAATTCTTTTATATATCTTGTGCGTAACACCAGCTGTTTAATCTGATACCATTTAATAGAAACGAAGAAGTTTCCAACATCCAACAAAAATATACATATAATTTTAATTTTTTAATTTGAATCGCGATTGGAATCGTGACATGCTGAGTTTTATGTCAAAATATTAGAATATTTCAAGAAACTGATAAGTCGATTTGTTCTGAGTTATCTGTCATTTTATCCCATATAGAAAAAAAGCAGATAGACAGTTTTTTTTTAATTTTAAGTCTCCTCTTAATTGCAAAAATAGTGTATTTTTGCAAATTTCCAGAATACAGGAAAATATCTCTTCTGGTGACAAAAATTCATAATAGTAAAAATTTGCATTAAAAAAATAGCAATTTTAAATTGCTATCCATCTTAGCTTAAAGCGTCATTGTTTCCGAAAAATTTAATAACTATTTCTGTTTCAAGTGTCGTAAAATTTTAAGTAAAAATGTCATTGAGATCAGGACTCCTAAATCCAAATTGGTCTTGAATTTTAAGTAAAATGTCGTTGTATAATAGTGCCTAAGCTTTTAATAAAATCTTTAACTTGTTCATAATTTTCTTTTCTTCTTTGCTGTTCTTCTGAAATCCCAGATTTTGGCATTATTTGGTTTCCGGGGTCTTTTATTATGCGTTTTTCATAAATCCTTTTGAAAGTTATGAGTTATTAGTTTCTTTCCAGTTACTGATATGATGACTGGATATATATTTTTGAACAGAATAAAATAGATCCATTGCTTAGTCTTTTCACAGTCATATAGGAAGTTATTATGTTTTTGCAATATAAAACAAAATTAAATTAAGAAAATTAACGCACTGATATGACTACATGTTAAAAAAATAATCCATGAAATCCAATCTTTATTCCTGTGCTAGTTCTTCATTTGAAGTAGTTATAATTTCAAGCGATTTCTTATTTTAAAACAGCACCCAAAATAATGTAAATGTATCATAATCAAGGAATTAAAATGTGCATTCATTTTTAAGCATAAATATGTGCATAATAGGAAGTAATACGATCATTTCGCATATTCATTCACTTGTTGCACCTTTTTTTTGGTGTTTAGACTTCTTTGTACCTTTCCATTATATTTATTTCCATAACAAATATAAAAGTTGTAAGACAATTTCGTAATGTTTTTTATTATAACATTAGGAGGGAATTGAAACTTCAGATTGGAGATTGAGTGTTGCAATGAATATTATAAGAATTAAGGACTGTCTAGAATGGCTTTAACAAAGTCAACATGTTTATAATGCAAAAATACTTTTCACTGTTGAAAAAATCTGACAGCGACATTTCTCTCAACATATTTGATAACTTTATTGAAAGATAATATCTCCCAGCGAAGAAAAGCTGATAGTGAACGAATATCTTTCATTAACATTCAATAATAAATCCAAGCATATAAAATAAAAATAAGAATAAAAGTTTCGTTTTTGAGTGCTTCGTTTATATTTTCTTAATGGTAAATGCTTAGAAAGGATTGAAGAATATAAAGCAATTTTGATATGGGAACTTAAATCTAATTTGACTTTTAAGCTATCTCTGCTATTTTCCATTTTCAAATAAGTTGGATAAAAAATAAAATATTTAAACATATGTTTTATATTTAGAACTGAATTCATTAACTATCATCTTCAAAAGAATAGTTATAGTTTTAAAAATGTTAAGGAATTTCTAAAATTAGTAAGCAAGATTTCAAGTACTGAGCGAATATAAATAAATAGAAAAATTTGAATATTAAACTTGAAAATATTTATAAAACATTTTCTTTTAAATAAAGCCATATAAAATATCATCATATTTATTAAGAAAAAAATAGAATTTCTTCCCGAATAGTTTTATATCAAAGAAACTAAAACATAACGAATAAAAATGTTTGTGTGTGACATTCATATTTTAAGTAAGGTTTTAGAGATATCGCAAAGTTTGATTCAATAGGTATTTGCAGACAGCAGTAGCTACTAATTTTATTTTTATTTCAAAGAATAACAGACTGTATTCTTTTGAGTGTTCTTTCTTTCTGAAATAATTAAAAACTAATATCCCAAGTCAATGATTTCAAGTAATATCCAGAACTAATCAATAGAACATATATTCATTATAATCTTTACTCTGAATCTTTACATGAAATATAAAGCAACTAAAGATTGAAACAAATATCAATTTAATTTGAAATTCGTTAGTAAAATTGGATTCAGTATCTATAGCTTTTTAAAATGAATAGAGTGGATGTCATTTAAATTTATACAACTGACATTAAATATTTAAATTTTACATATTGAATTTAAAAATGTAAAAATTAATATCATTAATACATTTGTGATAACAAGAAATATTCTTTAATAAGTGTGTTTACTCGTAATACTTCTTAAAAGACGATTAAACATGGAACTGGGAGCTCACTATTCCAACTCCTTATATTAAAATCGTAAGCCATATCCTTAATATTTGTGCGCACCGCCATCTAGTGACTGAGTTTTTAAACTCTGGCAGCGATAAATTCTGGTTTCGGGTTAAAGAACTATAACTTTATCGGCGAATTTACACTTTATATTTACACTTAATCTGCGAATGACATTTCCCTATTTACATTTGATCTTAAATAATGCATTTTTGTTCCTCACTTATTTCCTAATTATATTTTAAGTTTAACACTCTTTCACTTAATTCTGAAATAGTTTCAATCCGCATATGACTCTGTTCTCAGTTACAAAAAATGTTTAATGCTTAAGACTAGACACTACTTAGTCTTTCCATTTTTAAATATTTTTCTAAATATTCACATTGAATATCGAAAATCCAGATTATTAAAGACCTGTTATGTAATTAAAAATTATCGAAAGCAGAAAGCAGTTGTAATTTCAAATCAACTTTAGGAGTATGAAAATTAAAAATTTAAAAAGAAATTATCACACAAAAGGTTCGTTTGGTTTAATTTTATTAGCGTTATGTTTGAAAGAAGCACACGGACTCCCGGGCATGCATCTCGTAATTTTGAACCCCAGTCCAGTGCACCAGAGATGATTACTGATCTTCAAGATTCTGTGCCATAACAACAGGAGAACGATTGATCCTTCACATCATCTCTAAGTCCATTTACAAGGTGGATAATGAATAAATTCAGATTCCGAACCAGAAGTCCTTTGCGATTTCAAAACTATTCGACAGCTGCACAACTTTTAAGGTATATAGAAGTTATAACTATTTTTAATATAGGCTCTTGTTATTAAAAATAACTATATATGTTGACTTAAAACTTAGTTATTAATTAAGATTCTTTAACTGTTAGTGTTCAAAAAAATTCATATTATTTGAAAAATTTGAGAATTTTTTGATAGCATTTATTATTATTATTATTATTTATATGCAGTCATGGCATTTTTATTTTTATCACGAATTAAAGAAGATTGGATAATATACATTTCTATTAATTATTTTGAAAATAAGATTGCAAGATTTTTTTATCGAACATTTGAACTTGAGTTGGTCAATGTTTTCTAATATCATAAGACGGTATTAAGGAGACAAAATAATTTTTCTCAAGACAGGATATGAGATTCTTATTTTTATTCCAATTAACTTTATAAATTTTATTCGAACATGGAGTTTTAATTTATTAGGTTTTTAAAAACACCTGAAGCAAGAAAATAGAACAATTAAAATAAAATCTCAAACTGTAGGTAAAAATAAACATTGGTGAGAGAACATTCTTGTTTTATTTATCAAAAACTTTTCGATTACTCATACATATCCTCTGTAACTCTTGTCTCACCAGTAATTTAGGTTTGAAGAATAATTTATAGTATGTGGTTGATAAACTTCAAATTTAAATAAAATTCACTGTTTTTGAGAAAATAAATGCCATTAAGCGTTTTATTTCTAATATTCCTTCTTTGAAGTCATATAAATAATAGATGCATTGCTATACAAAGAAATTATATGTATTTAATGATTTTGAATGTTTGTAAAATTATTCATACACACAATTTTTCTTTGATTTTTTGTTAGTATTGAAAAATGATAATAGATGGCAGCACAAACTAGAATCTTATGAAATTAATGTATTTCACAGATGTTCTCATTTATGAAGTTTTTCTAAAAATTTCAGATAAATACCAAACAGATTTCGAAATTTGAAAAAAATTCCTTTAGATTAGTTCATGCATTCATACACAATTTTTAAATATAAAATAAATTCTCAAATTTCTTTTAATAAGTCTATTGATATTACTGCCATACATTAAAGTAGCGTATATCTGGCAAGATGAGATTAAACAAGGTGGGTTTTCCCCCCCATTTGCGGCTTTAAATCCACGGGATAGGTCTCCCCGAAACTTTCCCGCATACTCACCAATAAAGGCTTTATTTCTCTTCAACCGTAGAGAAATGTGGATATTGGAGAAACTGCAATTTCTATTCGTGAAGGATTTTAATTAAATTGTAAACGTTTGGTGTGATTCTAGAATTTCTATCTATCTATTGCGGGAATATATTTTTTTATCTATCTATTACGTGAATATTTGTTTTGGATATATTTTTAATTAACACCAAGATCTGACACAAAATTTCAGTTCTAGTCACAAGATAACATACGGAATTTCATTGATTGAAGTCATTGCATTTATATAGCATTTACATGCATGTAAAAGTACACACCGAGGGATATAGAATAAAAGGAGGTTAGGATCGATTCATTAGACGAAAATTAAATTTTAAAAGTTATAATTTTGAATTATATTTATTTATTTATTCATTTAATTGAGTGAAATTTTTGAAATTCTCCTTAAATATGTTTTACATAGAAAAGGATAACTAGTAAACATTTAGGTTCTAAAAGTTTTGAAAAATTCGGCATTGTTGAATAATACAGGGTTTTTCAAAAGTGTACATAAGTAGTTTTTATTAATCAGAATTCGTGAATTCTGAAATAGTCCTACTGTAAAAGTGTTCTTCTTCAATGTAAAATTGTGGCAGATTCTTTAAAAAATGCTCTAAAAATAATTTTAAGAAAGAGCATTTTTTTATTTAATAACAAAAATTAAACCGTAGTTTCACGAGCATAACGTTCTTTAGAATAGGCTTTCATGATTAGGATTAAGACAACATATTAACTTGAATTTCCACCACTTTTGTTTAAAAGTTGACCATTATAATACCATTGAAATCGAAGGAAAGCCGTTAAAAATTAAGATTGCACTCTTGTTTGTGAATATTGAAGACATCGATTTGAAGTTTTTGCACTTTATTTTCTTTTAGGTATTTCTGAAAGTTAGTAATTTTTTAAAGAAAAATTTCTCAAATTTCTCTCAACTTATATATATATATATATATATATATATATATATATATATATATATTGCTTTTTGTTCTTTTTAAAATTTTCTGCTGATCCAATTCATGTGTCATAATGTTCACCCACTGATTTTATAGGTCTTTATAATGTCAAAAACCGTTTTAATTTAAACTTCCCTTCTTATATTAATGGTATTTTATTCAAAAAGTGAGCAATCGATGTTTCAAATTTCATATATTCTGATATATTCAGATGTTAACATGATAACCAACATTTGGATAGCAAATGCAACACCTAACACCAATAAAATCCCTGTTATTTATTTTTTTGAAATTAAAATACCAATAGACAGAACTATAGAATAACAGATGATGTGTCTAGTCAAATACAAATTTGAAGAAAAAAATACGAGGCAGAATTAGAAAGACAAATTAATATTTTTTGAGCTACGAACAGTCACTTTAAAATTTGTCGAGACATTTTAAATACTTGCTACAAAATACATTACGGAATTTACAGTATATATAAAAAAAGAATATATGTTTACTCATGTCAGTTTTGAAGCAAGAATTTCTTTCTATTGAAAGAAGAATTTTCGGATTAACTTTTCACTATACGTAGAATGTTATTGTCATTACTCCATGTATTTATTATACTGTGCTGCCATCTGCTAGAAAGTTTATAAGAATTTACTATTTTTGTGCATATCAATAATTCTATACTTTTCTCATAATTACAGTTAATAAGATATTTTCAGAAATTTTGATACTAACTTTTCGTTTAAATTGATTTTATTCTGCAATAGAAACATTTTAATACCTCATGCTGTAAATTCTGAAACATACACTTAAATACATATTTGCTTTAGGTAACTGACTCAATTTTAATTATGTTTTAATACTTGTGCAAGAAAAATATTTCAACAGATACATATGCATTCATTATAATAAGAAAACACGTTTCTAGATAATGGAAATCATTTCCTCAGTTTTGACACTTCACAGTAGATTTGCAAACTTTTAATTTACTGATCTATCGAATCCGTTTTTAATCAAGTATTTGAAAAGAATTGATTAAATAATTCTATCAAATATTATAATCTCTGATTATAAATAGTTTTTTCAAAGACTGCTCAAGTAGTTCGATATTACATAGACAATGTCAAGAAAAGTTGTTTGCAAACTTTAAGAGTATGTTAGGCATACAGAAACGAATTATTTTTACAAAAAAATACGAATTTAGAAAAAGATAACTGGGGTGGATCTAAAGGACTCTTTGAGAAAATCGTACTCAAGATAAAATGTACAATAGAATTTAAGGATATTTCATGAACTTAGGTGTTAAAAGTCACGTGCTGCATGACAGAGGTGATAATGGCAGAAAACAAAAAACTATTCCACCCCACTTGAAGGCATTCGGATTAATCTAAATGACCAGAAAAACACGACTGCATTGATAGGAACTATGGATGAATCTTTAGGCCATCAGACAAGATAAAATCCCTCCCATAGAAAGAATGTCTCGCCATCGGTAAGAGAGGATAGTCAATTCCACACCATTTCTGTATTTACTAGGTAGGGAGAACAAAAAGCGATGCCCGAAGTTTCTCATCCCCATTTCTGAGGTGCGTTGGTGGGGGGGGGGGAGGCGATAATGGTTGGTGAACTTGGCTTTGAAAGAATTTTCACAAATTTTGCACAATGATGTGTTACCCAGCAATTGTAAATTTGCATTTCATCAAATCAATGCTGTACTTTTATCTGGTCCATCCATTTCTTTTACTAAATTCAATGATAAAATGTTTCAGTTGCCGCTACCTTTTTTTTTTCTTTTTTTTGTCTGTGACTTCGTTATCTATCTTCAAAATGCCTTATTACTGCATGTTTAGATTATCTTTAAACTCATTCGAAATGCATTGTAAAAGAATAATTGATTGTCAAATGTGTTGCAAGTGAGCTTTGTAAAATTTGGAGAGTAAAGGAACGGCAGTTGATTTCCTAGTCTTAGTTTAATTCTGTAAAAAAGAATGAATATTTTTTAAACACTCAAACCATTTACAAAAATATTCAAATTTTACAGAAAGAAAATGATTTATTTCTTCATGTCGTCCGCATTATTTTTGAGAGATATTATTAAAATCATTTTTGTAATATTTTGGAAATTGTAAGAATTTTTTCCTAAAATACAATTAAAACAATATTTTAAATTTCAATTTATTAATATCCACATGTTTTTCGAGTTTTCCACAATATCAGAAATTTGACATAAGAGAGAAAATAAATGAGAATTAGTGCTGCCATCTGTATTTGCATAAATGCTTAAAAAGTGTTGCGATTTCGTCCTTATTGCTGTACAAAAACAAACACACATAAAAAAAATAATAATAAAAAAAGCAGATACAGCGATTCCTAACATAAGGGCACACTTATCTTCCCCATATCGTCTATTAAAAATGTAGTTTGTGCTACATTTAATAGCCATCTTCATTACATCCTATACGTAACGAAATGATTTAAAATAACGACTGCTATTGTTTGCTTATTTACAAGGAAAATAAGTGTAATTTGGAGGTAGAAATGAAAGTAGCCTTCTAGTAATCTGATATTTTTAGAATTTTGTGACTAAAGTGCGATGTATTTCAGAAATTAATGAATGGAGATAAATTTCCCTTATTTTAAATTAAAATTCATAATTCCAGCAGCTATGAATTCATTTCAGCTTCAAGCTAAAAAGTAGTTTCTTACATTTTTCAGAAGAATGAGTTCTATGAATTTTAGGAATGGAAATTATTGTTACATTCTTATGAAGTATTCATGTAGTATTAAGGCTGTTTCACAGAGTATAAAATGTTATTTCAATAATAAACTTCCATAAATGCACTGCCACAAGAATTATACAAAGATATTTTTCAATTCAATACATTGTTAAAGATGCTTTTAAGTTTAATTTTTCATATTTTAAAATTCTAACGAATTTTGAATTTCATAATTTCATTCAGGCACTTTTTAAAGCTGGAAATTAAGCAGTTTATTGATATTGTAATTAACAGCGAATTAAACTTTTTTAAAATCATTTTTAAAAAAATGGATTGCTGTGCAGATTCGCATAAATTTACTAGCTAATGAATATTTCTATCTATTAAAAATTCAAAAAGTATGCTATAAAATTGTATTTACACTGAAAAATGTGCAATAAATAAAATCGATTTACCTCATCAGTACTATATACTTCATTTGATATATTAATTTTTCCTTTTCTATTATTGATCATCGTTCCGTCAGACAATTCTTATTTCTCTGTTATATTTAATAGTTAATATTAGTTAATAAATTAAGTTAATTATTCTAGATAAATTAAATGTCTTAACTGAAATTCATGATTAAGCCTAATCACCATTAATTCAATAAAAACAAATTAATTATTTATTATTTTGCTATTCCAGACATTTTACTAGTCCCTGTCTGAACATTTCTGCTTTTGAAGGAAAGTATAATTAGAATCAAGTATACCAGATTAAAAGGAATAATTTTAAAATTGCTTAGATGGATTTTAGCCAAAACATTGAATGGCAGGCGTTTTTAGCTGCAAATATTGTTTTCTCCTTACTGTCCCTAAAATTTTAGAAAAATAAGTTACCAATTATAAGTCCTTCGTTATCATTACTGAAGTTACCTTTTATAAATTTGGGAGAAGGATAATATTTGTTATTGCGCAATGAATTCAGTTTAAAATATTTTATCTTTATTCGAGATTATTTACTTTATTTCTTCTATATAATCGCCTGCTGGCTGTTTTATTCTGCGTGGATAATTTCGTGATTTTTGTTCATTAAATGAAATTATTTTCTCCCCAAAAATTAAGTTCTGCATTCTCAGTTATGAAGAAACTGACAACTACTGTTAAGTGCAGATGAAAAAAAAAGAGGAGGGGGGGGCACATAGATAAATTTTAAAGTCAATTTAATATGTAATTAATAATTCCAAAACAAATAGACTTTAGTTAAATTTTTGTATTGTAATAAATAAATAAGTTAAAAAATGGATAATAGATGGAATAAATTTGAATTAGAATATAGAATAAATAAGTTTTAGTTTTTATATTTCAAAGCATGGATTTTATTGAAATAATTTAACATTACCATCTACATGAAGAATTTCAAAACACCATTTAGGATAATAAAACATTTTTTATAAATTATAATTTAT
>JAPMOR010011796.1:0-24526 GCA_026543865.1 Argiope aurantia
CATATGTTATTTTGTATCCTTTCGTTTAGCATATCTCAATCTGATTAGCTCAATTTAACAGGCACACGACTCCCTACTCCCTTCTCAAATTTACTCGTCCTCCCCCGCAACCCATTGATAGAGTTCTGGTCCCTTCAACTAATCAAAAGGCGTCACATGAAGTTCCGTTCGATAATATCACGCGGTTCAAATGCTAAATTAATTGTTTCCAGTGTTTCATAGAACGAGAATCAATTGATCAGATGTCAAAATCTCCTGGAGAACTCCAGCTTTGAGATGAAATTGGTTAAATAGGTAGATAATTTGACACAAAAAATCATTTGAACCTTGTATTTTGTAGTAGTAAGGTGGACAGTATTGAATATATCATTTTCTATAATTATATTTATAACTTTAGAAGATTTTAGTTAAAATAAAAGGGAATAAAAGCTATATGCCAGTCTATGCTTATACATGCGTATACAAAACGTGTATGTCACATAATAAGAGCATGATTCATAGTATAAAATTTCAATAAATAATGAATATTTGGGAAAATATTTTGTAGCTTTAAATACAAAAACTGGTATATTTGCATTATATTTTTAACCATAAACACAAGAGTCCAATTTGCAAAACAAGAAATGTATGTAGTTAAAATTATTTGAGAATTTGCATCTTTATGTAACCTGAATTTTTAAATATTTTATGAATTAAATTATTCAAAATCATATCTGCTATCATTGGGAAATTTATTAAATCTTTTATTGTATATCGTTATTTAAAGCTGCTTTCAATATAGAAGTTATCAATAGTAACAGTTATGCTTAAGCTATATGTGTTAATATTAAAATTGAAACAAATGTAAACATTTTAATGTCTTCGAAAAAATAAGCACATATTTGAGATAAAATTTCGAAGAACTTCAGAGTTACCAGCCAATTAAAACCAATGATATTCGGTGTGAAATAACGACGAACTAATCGTCTATTAGTTGTTTAATGAAACATAATAAAGATAACTATAGCTCAGGAGTTAGATATTTAGTTAAAGAAATGGTAATAACTGAGGGATTTATTTGGTAAGTGATTATCCACGTCTATCATCTTAATAATCCTCCAAGCTTCAGCAGGAGGAGGAATAAGAATCTCGATGTCCAAACAGAAGCGCGAATGCTCCAACAAAGTATTACATAAAAATGTATTTCTTGGTAAGTAATATAATGTAAATGTGTAAAGTTATTTAAAATGCATTTACTTATTTTAAAATAAATTAATTTACAGCGGTTGAATAAATAATGCATATCTGATTTTTTTTTCTACAAGTACTGTAAGAAAAATTTATTTAAGAAAAAAATACATGATCTCAAAATCATTTTTATTGGAAAATATGTTCTATCATTTTATGTAATATAATAAAATTAAAATTTACTATAAATTAAGGGTATACTACTTTTATGTTTGAGTTTCGGTATGGCTATTGAGGGATCCTAACTGAGGCCCGCTTTTGCAACAGATCAAAATTTTAAGAAACTCATGAAACTTAAATCCACGATAATCAGTCTAACAGGTTATAGAAATTGTGCAATTTAAGATGCCAGTACAACGGTCTCCTTGGCATTTTGTCATAGTTAAAAATAAAGACATTGGTACAAAATCCAAGCATCTTGAAAACATAACATGAGATCAGCAAAATTATTGTGAAATTTGTTTTTAAAGAAGTAAAATTGTTTATAAAGATAACTAGTCATATATTTTATTATTGAAAATGAAATACATGTTTGATTTTCAGAGCTATTAACAAGAATATGATGATAAATTGAACTCTTAAAAATAAGCTATTATTGCCTCAATCCCATTTGCTGGACAAATAATGAAATAACGTTTCATATTATAGTATAAATTATCCATAAATGAGAAATTCTGAAGACTTTCTTTTTTAATATTTCTACGAAATTTACGTCACAAACAATCATGATATTCCTCACTCTATGAGATTACGTTAAATTCAACATTCAAATGAAATAGTTTTGTTAGAGTTTACTCCTAATCTTCTTTCTTATTCTAATATGATATAAACTATTTGCTTTCTAAACTGAAGGAATAAATATAAATTGTAGAATAGTGCTCAGTTAATTGTATAAATTGCAAAGGAAAAGAAAAACAAAAGGAATAAATTCGTAGTAACATAAAAATTCAGAAGAAAATATAACTGTAGCATGATTAATGAAAAAAGAAACGAAAAGAAAAAAGAGGGTTTCAAAACTTTTGGCGAAATTAACGTTTTAAATTTCTTTAAAGTCCAGATTCTTAGATTGGACCACGCGTATTATTAACTCATTAGAACATAATTCTATTATATTCATTTACTTCTATGATACAAGAAATTGAAAATACATTTATTCCAAAGTTTGAAAAATGTTCTGGCGGATTTAACTCATCTTATTATCAGCACTTACAACGATTTTATTTTAAAACTCAGAAAATAATGAATTTTTCCATTGTTCTGAACGCTTGTATTCTTAAATAGCACATGAGCAGACAATTAAGTGATGTAATTAAAATTTAAAATGTTCATTAAAGTAAATAATTAAATTCCATGAGACATTTAATTAAATAATTTCAGGTCGGAAGGTCTCGAAATTAAATTAATCACAGTCCTCTGACAAAACTGTGAAACCAAAAAGTGTGAAATATAGTTTAAATTAAATTATTCAGTTTCTGTCTATGCCATGATCTCGAACAATGCATCTAAAAATTAACAACTAAAATTCATTAAACCTGTTATGAAAGAGCCTACTGCTCACATCACAGTTCCTGCACAAAAGAATTGATGATTCCTTAATCCTTCCAGAATTTTTTTATTGCTATGACGAAATTTTTGAAGTGATTTCGTATGATGATATTAAAACAAAAATTTTATATTTATTTTTCACTAATTTATTTAACACGATTTTTGAATTATATGCTTGTGGCTTACTTAAGTCTAAAAAAATAAGAACCAACTGCTATTTAGGAAAGACGTAAATTTTAGTTCATCATCTTTTGATAAATATCAACCAAGAAATTTATTAGGAACGTATATGTGTGTGTGTGCGTGTGGAGTAACGCGCATACTAAGTTTATCATTTACATATTTATTTTCGAAATGAAGAACATGATTTTGTGATAGCTTAGCTTTATTTAGTAATATTGTCACGTAGATACTTCAGTATAGAACTCGAAGACGCACACAAAAAGTAGAGCTAAACCAATTTATTAACTGAACTCAGAACTGAGAATACAGTAACTGACAAATCTTCTGCTTTTATTCAAGCAGAGAAAGTTCCAGAATACTCTTCTGGAGACAGTAAGAAAAGTTCAGAACACTTGTCTGGTAAACTAAAGAAATGTCCAGTATCTTCTGGAACATGAAATAAAAGAAAACATAAAATCATGGAATTAAGTATTTACATATACTATTAATCGCATTGTCTCTTGCGGGATTCGAACCCAGGTCTCTTGATCACAAGACCAGTGCCATGACCATTCGGCCATGGAGATTAGACTACCTTTCTTCAATGCAGCAATATAAATTAAAGGATACGAGCAAAAAGTAATGTAAGTTTCCTTTTTCAGAATAAAGTATAGTTAAGTTGACTTTTTACTTTTAATTGCTTAAAATTTATTAATAGAATAATTTTTTTTCATTTCTCATCATTGTTTATTTCCCCACTACTTAATCTTTGTTTTCATTTAATTTTAATATGCTTTAATATAATTTTAATAATTAATTTAATATGCGAATAAGCTGTCAGAATTGCTGACTGCGTTATTTCTTGACGTTCTCAGAAGATGCCATCATGTGTTACATTTTGTGTTTCAACTATTTGGCAGTGAAGAGAGAACCAGGAATGCATTTTGAATTTTTTCCTTTAGGCATATTAGATATGATAACCATCAGCAGATGTAGCACCAAGATCACATATCAAATCAATCTTTCAAATGGATATATTTCTGCAATCAGGAATGTAATTTAGAGAAACGAGCTTCACTTTAATGGAGATGGACGCATCAATCGTTAAAACGATAAATTTCGAATGAAAAAAAAATCCATTCGTCTTTCAAGGGGATCATCATCAGTAAACATTTTCTACAAAAGTATGGTGTGGAATTTTTAAAGACACTTTGGTTGGCTCTGTTCTGCGCAACAATACTATGGTGATTGATATATTCAGTTGATTTTTAATGTTATTTATGAGTGAAAGCTTTACCTTTGACAGTGCTTCTACAGAGATATCGTAAATGGACGGTGGCCCTCCATAGCGTTCATCAAATGCAAGATGATGATACAATGTTGAATTCCTTAATAGACTGACTCATTGATTAAAAAGAATCTATTAAATATTCTCCTATATCACCTGACTTGATGCCTGATGACTTTTATTTATGGGGTTTCTTATGTATTTTCATGAATAACACGTCTTCTGTAGATGCAACAGATGTTTGTCTTTTCTTAATGTTTCAAGTAATGAACTGGATCACAAGTACGGAAATATAATTAAAAGAATGCAACTTTTCATAGATGTCGAAAGTGCTAATTTGGAGCCAGTTTTTTTTACTTCCAATTAATATATTATTTGACCTTTTTTTAACTTTAGGAAAATTAATAAATACATCATTATGCAAATACTTTAAAATGTCGCCCTTTTCAATAATCTTTTGCGTTATATATATTATCTCTGGAAAAGACAACGATAGACACAAATGACAGTCTTAGATATGGAAAAACTATCTAAGAATAAATTTGCCTTTTAATATATCAGCAATTTATACAGATATAAAACAACATTTCTTGATGTTTCCAGGGAAAAAAAATTCCTCTGATCGTAGGCTAAAGAACTGAAAAAAGTACTTTTCATTTTTTTAAATTTTATTTTTATTTATTTTATTTTATTTATTTATTTATTTTTGAAATACAAAAATCAGAGGAGAAAAAGTGCATTATTCCTTCTCTATACACAAATAAAGTCTCATAAGTAGCTTTGGCAATCTTAATGCAGTGAAATTTTTTTATTATTGTTTCCTAAAGAGTGAATTAAATTTTTATTATTGTACTATCTGCACATCTTACGTAAGTGACACTGTAGACACGAATTTCTAAGTGAAGTCAATCATTTCTTGCATTTAACAATTTGAAAATTATAAACCTACATTTAATATCCCGATTAAATTTACAAAGAAAAATGACGGCGAAATGCTCAGATTTTCTTCCTCGATTTTCCCTCTTTATAATTTGAAAAAACCTTAATAATTATACCTTAAAATTAAAATCAAAATAAACTATAATTAGAACATAATATTTTTCCCATTTTATTCCTGCGTTCATATTTGAATTTTATGAGAGGAAAACTCTTCTGAATATTAACTCATACCAATAAATGAAAGTCCTTTTTATCCACATACCGAAAAATTAAATGGTACATCAAGTTAGATTATTGAAATTTGGTTTCCTTTCGCCATGCATGAATTTCAATACAATATATTCAGTAGGCATACTGAATACATTTTAATGTAGATATTGTGGTTGTAATAAAAAAACAGTATTTTTATTTTTATGAGAAATAGGATTAGAGAGACATAGTAGTTAAAAACCGAAGCAATATAATAAACGATTAAATGAAATTTTAAGATTCTGTAACAATCGCTTTCAGAAAAATATCAGCTGGAACTATAGCCTTCAAACATCAAAATTAAGGAACTTAAATTGTTGCAGACTTTACTGAGAGTAATCTTTTTTTACTTTCTGGGAAGTTGGAAATCTCATTGAAGCCAACCAAAAATATTTGACTGCAAAATATCTAAGAAGTATTTTTCATTTCTTGTTATCTTTGTGTGGGAGTTTACGAGAAAAATCTTATGCAGAGTTCAGTTTCTTTAAAAAATTATTATAGTTTCGGGTCAATAAAAAAGAAAATAACACAGCTCACTAGGATTAATAAAAAGAAAAAGAAAAGGCTGTTATAGAAAGAAGTAAAAAATTATTACTACATAGTCACATAATTCTTTGTTAAATGTTATTCTGAGTTAGAACAATCGATATTATTTTTCAGAAAATTTGTAACATAAATCCAGAATAAAAAAAATGAGTCAAAGATTTTTCTAGCACGTTGAAAAAAATAAATTGTTTCCCAAGAATTTTGAAACTCAATAACTTTGGTTTACTTTAAACCAATACTTTAATTTCTTTTCTTTACTATGAAAGCTGCTTAAAGTTGTAGGACAAAACAAAGTTATTAACTTCGTAAGAACAAAAAAGAATAATAATCTTACTTCGAATAGTTTAGATTTAAAAAAAAACATTTTGTATTTTGGAAATTATTTCTTCCTTTTTATATTTCAAAACAATTTAAGTCGAAAGAACAAAAAGAGATATTAGTTGGAGTTAAAAGATATCCTAAATGGTTATCAAAAATACTTTATATTTTCAGGTTCATGTTTTTTCCGAAAATCAGATTTAATAATAAATTCAATAAAGAACGCAATATATCTGAAACTTTAGTAGCAAATAAAGTTTTGTATTAAAAAAACTGCTAAATATAGTAATTCTGTATGTGGAAATTTTAAGTGTAAATGTTTAAAAAGTATAAAAATATATGCATAACATTTTTTTTAATTCTTAAGCAGTGTTTTTTAAATGAGCAGACATTTCAGAAACAATTGATTTAAAAAAAGTTAATTTATTAATTCCCCTTCTATGAAACACTCCTACAAATATATTAAAGAGAATATTTGTTCATTGTTTTGTTTTTTTACTCTGACTTTTAAAATTTCAAGAAAATACACACATATTTATTTTTATTATCAGAAGAACCAGGGATAAATATTTTATCTGATTATATCTATGATGCATACTGAAAAGAGAAATAAATAGATCTTAAAATTCTCTGAATTTTTAGTAGAAAAATAAAAATTATCAGATTCGAATCTGAGCTATGGGGCATCGCAGCACGATAATGTTTTATATTACTTCTAAAATTATCATTTTAATTATTACAACGATAACATGCACACAAAATATGTATTTAGACTTATTGAAACCCACGTACGTGTAATCGTAATAACTGAAACAATAAAAAGTATTTTCGTAAAACATACTGAAGGTATCCAACTACGTCGAAAGGCCGCAAAAAATAATGCATATATTTGAAGAAACATTTTTTTTTTTCATTTTCAAATAGAATTTATATTAAATCTTAATATATCGAACAAAAATATTTTTTGACATTGCTTTAATATTTGAGAAATTTTATAATTTTTTTATCAAATTTTAATTTGTTTCAAAAATTCTAGATTAGAAACAAATAACTGGAATGGAACAATAATTGGTTGTCTTTTTATACGCAAAATCATTAATGTATTTATTAGAAATGAAAGCAAGAGTTTAGAATTAATTTTTAAAAAATTTGCCAATTATAAGAGTTTTAGTGTAAAATTTTGATTAAATGATTCCCATACTTTTATTGTCAGACATTACAGCATCAGTGAAAAAGCAAGATACTTCAGTGATTCAAATTTATCTATATTTTCAACAATTCAGTTAAACCATATTAAAATCTAAAGAAATTCACACTGAAACTATTCCAAAATAATATCTGGCATACGGTAATAGGAATTAAATAGATAAGACAATAATATGTAAATAAACTAAAAAGTAATATAAAAAACTACTTGTAATATTGTTCACAATTCTATTTTCAGATTTTAAGTTCTCTTAGAATGTTTTGATTTAGTTCCTAACTATCGTAAACATAACATAAACAAATAACTCAGAGAATGTTAATGGAAGGGCTTTCAGGTAAAATATATAAAATAAAACTTTCTGATTTTATATCTTTTTTTTATTTTAAAAAATAGGTTTTTCAGATACTGGACGGATAATTTAAAAGTATTTTAAGAAATTATTAAAATAGAGAAAGTATTGCTAGGAAAACTGAAATTGGCTATTACTGAAAACAAATTTCTCGAATTTTCAAATAGCTTAAAAATTGTTTTTGTATGATAATATATTCCGAAACAGCAGTTATTGAAGTAAAACAAAAAAAGTTGTGATTAATATTTAATCAATTAAAAATACAATTCAAATTTTATAGCAAAAGAAAATACAAAACTTTCGTAGTTCGCATTTACCACTCAGAAAGCAATCACATGGCAAGTTTGGTAGATTTAAATCAAACGGTCTGTTCTGTAGAACATTATGGACAATTTTTCTATCATGCTTTTTTTTATTGTTGCAATTTACAACGGTATCGAGACAATTAAGATTATCATATTGTTATTTTTTATTTGCTAGCATCGTTGCTATCATAAATTTTGTGTTTTCAATTAATTTAATGGCACCCATATGCAAATCACAAAATAACTGATTCATACTTTTTTTATTTTCTCGTATACGATAAGAAAGTAATATATTCGCCAAAACAGAAAAAAAAACGAATTTGTGATTCCCCCCCCCCTTTTTTGTTTCAGGAGTTTCATTTCTCCTTGAGTCCGAAAACATATTTATGGAATTATGTCTGTATCTGAACTCAATAACTCAAAAATCTTTTGAGCTAGACAGATGAAGATTTGTCATGTTGTCTTTACACTAAATGTGTAGATTCTTATCAAATATTGTACCTAACTCTTTTTAGAGAATGCCTTTCTATCGGAGTAAAAGTGAATACGATAGATACAAAATTCAAAGTTGGATAAATTTTAGTACACAGATTTAAAATTTTACATGTAAATCCATATCAAATTTGGAATCAAATTCGTCAAGGGTTTGTCTACTGTCGCTCAGTACATCCAATTGGATAAAAACGGGATAACTCAAAATAGCAGTGACTCAAGATTTTGTATTTCTGTGTTAAATTTGGCTTTCTATCGACAGATAAAAAGGCATCTAAAATATATGCTCAGCTTCCTTTACAACGAAGCTTCCCTCAGGCGGCAACTCGTAATTGAGGATGAGAAGCTTCCTGTATAGTGGTCGGTTCTAGCCACTCTGGAGGGTACATGAAAAGGTAGGGTTTTGGCTCCTCCCATCGATGAAGGGATGTACTTCCTTAGAGAAGAGTTGTACCGTGGCTTGTGACAATCCTTAAGACTCAACCACAGTTCCCGTCAGTGTTGTTATAGCGGCAGTTCGGTCATTCAATTTTTTTTTATCCGTGTGTCATCGAGGTGGGTCGGAGAGTCAGTGACATGACTCTACAACGAAGCACAAAACTCCCATCTGCGAGACTCAGAAAATAAAAAAAAATCTAGGCCCTCGTAACATTTATCGGTTTGTCCAAATTCCGTAATTATATGTAGGTGAAGAGGAAAGAGGTACTACCTTTTTATTATATAGCATGCGAGAAAGTTGCAGAGAGACCATTCTCGCTGATTCATTAAAACCCAAAAAATATCTTACTGATTTTATTTTGAAAGCAAAATTTATATTCGAAAATTGCACCAAGTTTTTAATTTCTCTTTTACTTGTTTAGAGAAACTGTCGTTCGCTTATCCTTTAACGCTCTCATGTGATCCAACATTTGCTGTGGAATCCTAAACACTTCGAGGTTCACTCTAGATCGTAGATCAATTAAATATGCGTTTGGGGAGAGGATGAATCATTAATCATAAAACTGAACGTCAACTGCCTCTCACATTGAGTACCTGCTGCAGATATTCAATACTTTCTTGTGATAAACAATAGCTGATGTAAAATATTAAATTTGCTGCTGTTTAATTTATTAGATATTATAATTTTCTGTTTTTTATAATTTATTGAGCATTAATTCTTATAATTAAACAATGTTAATATATAATTGCAATTAAAATAACATATTTTTCAATGAAGTTAAGGTTTATCAATAAATTTATTAATGATATCCTATGAGACCATATATATTAATAATATTCAAAATTATATATAACTAAATTTAAGCCAAAATCCTCAACAAGGCATATTTTTTTGGACATTGATTTCTTTATAATATGCCATCTTTTGTTAATAAAAGCTTAAAGAAGCATAGTATATTATTATTACTTTACCATATGCATAAGTATTGTAAGCATAAACATATAAAATGTAAATTCGCATTGGATTTTTGGCTCATTTCGTCTGCTGTTCAACCCTCTACTAGTTTGCACATGACAACGTGATAACTAAATAAAATCAACGACTTAAAAAAAGTGAAATTTGTTATATGATCTTCTTTCTAAACCCTGAAAACTTTTGTAGCTGAAATGGTCGAAAAAAACATCAAAATTTCATATTCAGCTTCCTTTATTATAAAAATACTTAAGTGCAAATTCCGAAAGTAAAAATCTGTGGACTCATGATGTGCATGGCCTTGCCCAGAGATCATAATTTCATGCACTTTTATTAGAGATCATACAAAAGAGAGATCATTATTTTTTGAAGAACCCCCTGCAGTACTTTTTTTAATTCATATACCTGAGAGTTTCCATTTGAGTTCAAGGTAAATATTATGCACATTTTGATTTATTACATTTTTGTGCAAAAGACTGTGTTCTTACTTTTTACATGAATAATATTAAACAAAGTTCTTTATGTGAAAGTTATCGTGGGTAAATAAGCAGTTAACACAATTTAACAATTAAAGTATATCATTCAAAAGATCCTCTTTCGAATTTTTATATGATATATAAAATGATTTTCATAGAATCATACTACCAGTTATTTTGTAGATTAAACCATTATTGACCGATTCGATCATTATCGATTGAAAATCATAACATAGCAGAATCATAAAAAAAATAAACTTTCAGTCTAAAAGTTTATATTACATAATTTTAAATGTCTTAATTATATCAATCAGATGCGTTTCATTGTATAATTACACAAGCAAAATAATTTCTCGTGCACAAGTTAAAATAATTTCTATGAGGAAGTAACAAGGTAAATAACTAACTTCATCGTTTATTTAAAACAGATCTCCCACTGGAGGGAGGGACAGAATGAGGATGAGAAGTTTCCGGTATGGTGTTCGATTCTCACGACCCTAGTGGGTACAGAAAAAGATAGGTGTTGGCTACATCCCTTTGATGACGGGACGTACTTCCCGTGGGAAGAGTTGTATCGTGGCCGGTGATGGTCTTTAGAACTATACTACAATTCCAGTGTTGCTGGCGCGGTGGTCTTAAAGTGAAATGACAGCTTTGTCAATTGAATATTATCGCATTTTGATTTTTTCAAACATGATAAGAATATTAAACTAAATTAAGCATTAAAAAATTAATATCTTCTACAACTAATTTTTAGCAAAAAAGTAATAAATTTATTCATTGAATTTCCGAAAACATCAGATCATCTTTTCAATAAAAAATTATCCTCTTGCTTTAAATAAAAAAAAATCCTAATTCCATTTTGATAAAATTAAAGTAATTATCAAATATAAAAATGTAGATAAACATGAAATAAAAAATTTGCACCTGATGGATTAATTTTTCTTAAGTGTAAACAGTCGATACTTTTACTATTTGCAGCGCTAAAACGGAAAAAAAACTAACACAAAGAAATTGAAACAATGCAATGCATCAGTTTTTCAGAATAAGGATTTGGAAAAATAGCTCGTATCAATCCAAAAAAGGAATGAATAAATAAAAATGAAATTCAAAACCTTAAACCGGAGAAATGAAAGAAAAATTTCAAAGAAAGAAAAGAAGTTGTAAATACAAAGAAGAATGGAATACAAAAAAAAAGTTAAAAAGAATAAATAAAACGGTGCTTGCATATATAAATGTCTTAAAGTCTTTCTTGAATAAAATGTCTCGAGGGAATATCTTTTGGTAAAAGAAATGGGGAAAAGAATGCTCTAGAGACAATGAATATATTACAGTTGAATAAGAAGTTCCGATAAAAAGATACATGTGGTATTTAAGCTGATACATTTTGGGGAATGTAATGCATTTGATTCAACGAAAATAGGGAAGAATACAATGTTTATGCCTAGAAATGTATGAAAAGTATGTTGATAATTTTCATTACAAATATCTTATATATGTGTAATAATTTTTTTTAGAAAAATGAAATACATTTGTCGAATGGAATTCCTTTTACATATAAGAATTCTGTGTATATTTAATATATAAGAATTCTGAAACTGTGGAAATAAGCGTTTTAATGGATTTTAACTGTATGGGGAAAAGAAGACAATTTTTTTCAAAAAAGAAATTGACTAGTGGCTCAAAATTTAAAGAAAATGAATTCTATTAAAATAAAAATAAAAGCGTCGTTAAAAGTATGCAAATAAAAATATATTCTTGATGAAAGAGCTGTACTTGAATCGATTATTTAAAAGCAATTATGCAATGCTGAACGACCTTCAAAATATACATATGTAGGATATTGTTCCCTGATATCATCATCCATTCTAAAGATAGTAATATACTTCCAATTGTAAAAATGCTTTAAATGTAAAGAATTACTTTTATGTTAATTGAGAGTAAATTCCTGCTAAAATATTAAAAAATTGTGGTGGGATAAAGATCATTGTGATCCGTGCAGTGGAAGAAAGAGGACGTATTATTTCAGGAACATTTCGTTAATGATCACATCTCACACAAAACAAACACAAACACGAACGACAAGACAAGACATTAACGCGCGGGCACCTTAGAGAGCAGCATCTCATCTCATTATTTACAATCGTAATGCACTATGGGATCCGTACCTAATCAGGCATTGCCATCTATTATCGAAAAGAGAAGATAGAGTAATGCAACTGCTACAAAATCAAATTTTTATATACTTTAGAAGCTTCTTCAGACATATAACATATTAAATAAAATAACTGGACACAGTAACATTTTAAATAAAGTAAATCGGCTTATCTTCGATCAAAACTAATAGAGTAACAATGCTTTGAATTTTATTATTTTGGTCCAATCAACGGCCGCCTCGAACTAACACCACACACTTTATAGAGGATCGCAAAGTTTGAAACAGTTTTTGTTAAAAATGATAATATTTTAATGATATGACTAATGGGAATTTTACAGTAACTTTCATTTTTTTAATGTTTCCAAAAATATATTTATTAATTCAAAAGTCATGAAATATATTTTTATGTCATTTAAAGCAGCGATTCTCAATCTGTGGGGCGCGCCCCCTAGGGGGGCGCGAGAATATCCAAGAGAAAATATTATTTAAAAAATTGATTAACTAACTGAAAGGAAAGCACACATACACATAGAAAACAAAATACGTTTCGACATATTTAATAACTTATTAAAGTAAAACTACTAAATCAAAACTTACTTCATCAAAACATGCTAAATTAAAACAAATTTAATAATTGTTAGTGACTTCCTGGGGTCTGTCTTGCAGAACAAAGTTTTTCGAAGGAAGGCTTAATATTTGAAATAGCCCCTCTCAGGAGCTATTTCAAAGGAGCCACAGCAGAAAATCCAGTTTTACAAAGTTAGGATGTTGAAAATGGTAATATAATGCGAAATTCCCTTGTTTTTAGTGCAGAAAAATCATCCATACTCCTGCCCAAAATTCAAATAGTGATTTATTACTTAATTGTCTTTTAGTTTCGCCACTTGTCGTGAAGTTTATGAATTTTTTTCCTCATCAATCGAGAGTCCTTCAGGAGTTTTATGAAATGGATCCCTAACTCATTCGTAACTTGCTATCAGTTTGTCGTCAGCAAGAAAATACATTTTAAAACTCTTTGCCAGCACGGCTAAATGATTTTCAGTGGTTACAAAAATAACTTTTACATGTTCTTCTTCAGCCTTGTAAGTTTTAGTACAATCATCCACATTTGCAAACATTGTTAGATTTCTTTGCTTTAAATTTCTTCTCAACAATTCCAATTTTCTACAAAAAGCAATAAATTTATCACTCGTATCTAACATATGTGTATTTGCTCTTTGGATTTGAAGTTTTAATTTATTTCATTTCTCGAATATGTCGACCAAGTAGCTCAATTTCATCACAAATAAACCATCACGAAAATCTCGGCCTCCGGTCTGTTTTCTTCTTCTAAGAAAATGGCGACTTCTTTTCTTAATTCCTAAACACGTTGCAAAAATTTCCCACGTGATAACCATCTTGCATCGCAATAAAATGGTAACGCTGAATGTACTGAACCCATGTCTTTACGAAGTGCAGAAAAGATTCTCGATTTTAGGGGGTCTCATTTTTATATAATTTTCTCCTGTTACAACCGTAGTTAACACAATATTCAGACCAGGACTCATTTCTTTCGAAGCCAAAGCTTCTTGTGGACCATGCAATGTGTCCAGATGTACTGTGGCGATTTTTGTTTTACAAGTGCTTGTATACCTTGGAATCTTCCGGACATTGATCGAGCACCATCGGTGCATATTCCGACGCAATTTTTCCATTCTATGTTTACCTCGTTCATAAAATCATTTAAAATAGCAACTAATGCGAGGTCCGTTGTTTTGAGTTCTATCGGTTTGCAGAAAAGTAGTTCTTCTACTACTGACATATTATCACAGAATCGAATATAGGCAATTAAATGAGCATCTTTATTACTATCTGCTGCTTCATCAAGTTGTATTGAAAACAACTTGTCACGCAACTTCGAGAAAAGCTGGCACTTTACACATTCAGATATATCACCAATTCGACGAGCAACAGTATCATTTGAAACAGGTGAAGACTGCAATTGTTTTGAAAAATTATCTCCAAGCATAGTTCCTACAATCTCAATTGCTGATGGCAAAATAAGCTCTTCGCCAATGGTGTGAGGTTTTTTGCATCTGGCTATTTTATATGAAAATTTGTAAGATGCAATTAAAGCTTTTTTATTCACAGACAAAGTTTCTTTAAAAAATGATTTTTGCTTTTTATTTGATTTTAATTTTAATTCGAAGAATTCTCTGGGTTTGTTGACGTACTCACTATGAAGCTTTTCCAAATGTCGTTATTTATTAGGTTTCATCCTGCCTGCGGCCAACATTTTTGAGCAAATGATACACAGTAATATTTCTTCTTGATTTACTTCAGTACTGGTAAACCCAAAATTTAAGTATTCTTGAGAATATTTTCTGATTTTATTTTTGCAACCACGCTCGTCTGTGTACTTGTTGATGCTTTACTGTCGTCTAATGCTCGCTTATTTCCGCTTCAAAATTTATCCATGAATCTGCATAAATCTGCTGCACTGAATATTTAATATGGTGAATTGCAATAAATATGAAAATGTATATAACATGTGCATTCACGATATGTTCGATAGCGATAGAAGAATCGACTCGAATGAGACTGGCTGGAATTGAAATTTGTGTTATCGAACATTTTCCTTCTTCATATGAGAAAATATCTGCGCATGCTCGAGACGACATCGGTCGTGGGGATTCTCTTCCACAAACATTACTTATTTTTTTCTCTTTTGTTTAGTCATGATTCTGATTTATTTCTTTTATTATTCGAAAAAATGTATTCCCAATTTCTAAATTTAGCTCACCCCGTCTAGGTTAACTTTCATTGAAGAATTTTTCTACTTTCATATTCTTTTAACGTTATCTCCCTGTTTGGCTTTTATTTCAAATATAATATTTAAATTTACCCCTCTTTCATTCGCTTCATCTGTTCACTGCCCGCTTTGCAAAATGCCAGATGTGGTTTCTCGACAATGTTGGCTCACTTTTACTTTTTTGGCAGTTATTTAAAAAAATTAAAAACAGAATACAAAATACTCAATATACATTATTGTTGTATACATTTTATTGTAACCGGGGGTGGTGGAAATTATGATTGAAAACTGGGTCGCGAATACTGAAAGGTTGAGAAACGCTGATTTAAAGCATATTTTACATTTGGAAATATAGGAAGCATCTAATAATGCAGAAATAAGCTATTGGGCAATGATTAGAATGGATATTCAATAAGTATATAAATTTAAAAAATTTAGAGATACAATTTTTGAATAATTTTTAACTCAAGAAAATATTTTACCTTGGTTAATGGATACTCACAGATTAAAATTTGCTATTTCTTTCTTTTATGACACAGTTCTTCTATATTTTAATTATTATTAATTTAATTTTTTATTATTCTTTTTATTCCTAATAAATGTGTGTACTGTGTAATGAGAATTTAGTAGCTACATAAAACAATTTGAACTAATTTAGAAACTAATTGGAAATTAAGACATGTTGAAGATATGAATACACAATGTAAAATTGCAGAGTTATTTTTCAATTTGAAAGAAAATTTTATTTCACAGTAAAAGCTTTGCCGGAATTCTTTTGAAACTATTCAATAGAAAAGAATTAACTGTTACATTTTACGTCAAAGTCGTAGCTAATTATAGTTATTAAGATAATAGAAAGCGAAGAAACAATCTAAAGTGTTTTTTCATTTATTTTTGGCTCCTTAACAAAATTTTTAACAAAAAGAAAACTTCGAGCAGATTAAGATTACAGATAGTAAATATATTGTTATAAGAAAAATATAAATTAACTTTTTCTTATAAATGGGAAAAGCATATGTTAAGGTTGGGTTTATACCCAGCTTTGCTGTATCAGGTAAACTGATACACAATGTTACCTAAACATTTATCAGAATCTTTTGTTTTCCTTTCGGAAACAAACGTGGAGACGCTAAGTATCAGTTACCATTTGCACCGAGATTCTGAAATATTAAACAAAACTATTATTTTAAATGTACTTATATATATAACTTGTTCAGTATGAAAGGGCTAAAAACATCAATATAAAATGTGCGTAATATATATCCTTTTAAACTAATTTCTTTCTCTCTTTTAATCTAATGCATCATGAAGGGGGAAGGGGAGGCTTCAAAATTATTTTTCGCCTGCAGCCTCATAATGTCGAAATCCGCAACCGGTTTCTGCTACTGAGGGAAGTGAATATTGAATAATATCATTGAAGTAAAATTCTGTTATTACAGCATGTCTACATGGTTAGTAACCTTAACCCGATTGCTCCGCCCAGCTAGAAGGCACACGGAAAAATTTGAATAACCGAACTGCCGCAACAGCAACACTGGCGAGAACTATGGATGAGCCATCACCGGACACGGTACAACCCCTTCTCTAAGAAAGTACGTCCCGTCATCGATGGGAGGAACTGACTCCTATCTTATCTGTACGCAACAGAGTAGCGAGAACCAACCACCATACCGGAAGTTTCTTATCCTCAGTCAGGAAGTACCCTTTAGTGGGAGTGCATCGTTAGTAAAGATAATCTCACAAAAAGTTTAAATGATTTTTTGATGTTATTAATTTGAAAACAACAAAAAGAAAAGCGTAGAATTCAAAATAAAACACATTGCACTATCATAATATTTTTCTTTTTTCTAAAAATGATTTTCTACTATGCAGCACCGATCAAAAGTATATTTTTCTTCAGCATATATAATTAACCCTTATCAAAGTATTATATAAAAATAACAAATACCTTCTAAAAGAAATTTCAATGAGCTTTTCAAAGCCGCTAATCTAAAAACAGTAGCTACCATGTTTCTTTTTTATATGTACCACAACAAATTTGTTTTATGATATTTCTCATTTCAATCATTTATTTACTCGACTCACTTCATCGCCACATACCGATTTCATGAGATTTTCTGAGATTTTGACATCCAGTTACATTTTCCTTGTTCTATAAAACGCATGTTAACAATTAATTCAGCAATTAAATCATAAGATGTAACAGAACATAACTAACATGTGACCACCATTTGATTAGTTGGAAGAAACGAGAGGATGGCAATGGCGAATGAAATAAGATAAGATAGACAAGACACAGAAAAATTTAATGTTATTTTTAACAGTAGTAATTGTTGTTAATATTTTAATAATGAAACCCTTGTATAATGAAACAAAAATTACCACATTTTAATAATATACTTTGCTGCTTTGGAATGTTCAATATTATAATAATTTTCATATAATCATTTTTTACTGAAAAAAAAAGTGCACAAAATATTTCATTTTAGAAGATGCAGAAAGAATTATCAGAAAAGATATTTGCAATCATATTTCTAAGCCTCATCTTTTCATAATAAATAAATTTTATTTTCAGTATATGACAAATATTTCTTTTTAAAACTTAATATAGACAGTGAAATATTGTTTTAATACTTTTTTGTTAAATTATTGATTGTGGAAGTTTATTTATGAAGTCTGATATAATGTTGGCTATTTTTAATTAAATTGTTAGTGTAAAGTTAAAAAAGCAGTTAAATAATACATTCTGTAACTATATTATAAAAATCTATGACTACAATATAAAATCTAATGAGATATGATGAAAATCCTAGACCACAATTTCGTAGTATATATTAGCATATTTCTGATTATATGCACATATCTTTACATATTTCGAGTCAGTGAAATGAACTAGAATTTAAGATATGCATGACGATATGATATCTAGCTACCGAAAGATAGCATGAAATTCTTCTACATTTAAACAGGATGTCATGTTTTGAATCCCGCATAAATTTTATCTTATGTCCACAGTTTTATATGCATCTTTTTTCTGTGCCATCGAAAAAAAATTACATGCAAAAAAAACGCGTCATAAAATCTTCGCTTTGCCTCATATAATGTGAAAGGTTGTATGAATTCGGAGTCCTTAAAAATTCTGGAGAATGCTTAAAGTAAACTGTAGGCTAAAAATACCAGAAAGATCAACAGAGTGGAAAAAAAGGAATGAAGAAAATAAACATTCTAAAATAGAAGCCGTTTTATTTTCAAGCATCTCAGCCATTATCACGGGACTTGCAAGTATTCCAGAACTTAAAAGGAAATGTAATAAACATTTTCGCTTTCAGGATCGTCTGCTAGAATGAATATTGCATGATTTCGAGGAACTTGAAAATTCTTTTTTATTCGTTCGAAATTTCGTTAGCAGAAAAATTTAAATGACGACTGAAAAATGTTTCAGATTGTGAAGGTTTATAATTGTGTGTGTGTGTTTTTTTTTCACTTTAATATATGCAGATTTAGTTAGTATGAAGGTGCTCCATTCGAGAGGAATTCAAACAATTGGCATTTCTTTAGTTTCTGGAGTAGTCTTTTTTTAATAATCTGTATTTTTGTTTTCTTTAAGAAATAATCTACTGAACTTTTTAAAAACATTCAGCTTACAAATTTGTCTCTTAAAGTTTTCATATAAAAGAGGCTGAAGAGGTCTTGAGATTGATAAAGGAAGGCACTGTTAAGAGTGGTACGGATTCAACGAAAAATAAACAAATCAATTAAAAAAGAAAAATGAATATTTTTAAGGAATATGATAACTATTTAATATATTTGAAACTATTTTCGAGACTATTGCATGATATTAATCATAGTAGTTACATAAAAATGAAATCTACGATCGCAAATTTCAAGTGATCATGTGAGAATATTATTATTTTAAGTCATTATTTGTCTTAATTAATTTAAGTCATTAACCAGTTTAACGCCAATTTGTTGTCTACGCATTTTGAGACTTCAACAATTTGTTGCCTACGCATTTTGTGGCTTCAACCCCCTCAAACAAAAACAACATCATGTTCTCAAATGATAAAAAATGCTTTTATGAAATTAAATTAAATGTTTTGGTCAGCTTATGTATCAACATATTAATCCTTCTTCAGTATATTATATCATATTGTTACAAACCTGCAATTCGGCTTCCCAGCATAGTTTGTTCCATCATTGGAAAGAAAGTTTTACAGTCATCTCTATGGGACAGAGTCTGGGCGTCGTGTCGGGGGTCCCAGAGCTTGGCGACAAACTTGGCGACCATTTGGCGACTTGGCGACCAATTTGGCGACTTTGGCGCCAAAATAGATAATACCTGAAACTTCGAGAATTTTCCCGATCCGTCCAGTAGGAACCGAGATACGCCTTGAACGTTCCTGATTGGTTGAGAGGCTTCTAGCCCCGCCTCCTGAGACCTATAAAAGGAAGCGACCGCCGCTGCCAAAGTAGACGACGAAGCCGGTAGTCGAAGACGACGGAGCGGAAAAGCCAGTAGTCCGAGTTCGAGAGCAGCGAAGTCAAGTCAGTATTCCGAGCCAGAGTCGGAGAAGTAGAAGACGGAGAAGTAGAAGACGGAGGAGTCGGAAGCGACTGAGTCAAGCTAGTGCTGAACTGAGTTGTGCGCAGTAGATTCTGGTTGTATGCTGCCGTGTGTGCTGTTGTATGCTACACGTCTCGGGAGGAGATAATCGTCTTCTGTGCTGTATATAGTTGTCGTTTTTGTGCTGTCCTGTGTGTCTTCGTGTAAATAAACGTCGTTGTTTTATTTTCTACTACCGTCTGCTGATTGAGCGTTCTACACACCATATCACTTCCACTATCCAAACGAACCCCAGTAAAGAGAAATACGTAACAATATTATATAATAAGAAAATATATATATTTCGCTTACTGGTGCTAATTACATTTCAAATTTATCTAACTAAAATACTCTAAAAGCGATAATATTTTTTTTAAAAACTTATGCAGAATTTTCTCTTTATGATGAATGGCTTTTGTAACCGAGGGTGGGGGATAAAATTCTAAAGGAATTAACAAAAAATTCGTAGTTTAATTATAATTTATAAAATTCACAAAGTATGAAGATTGCTCATTTTTGGAAAAGAGTTTCCTCCAATTACCCCAATTTTTCAAAACAAAGTAGAATCTTCACTAAATAAATTGTAGGTAAATAAATAAATAAGATTATGGATTAATCAGTGTGGATCTAATTTAAATTTAGAAGATTCAACTGATTTGAATTTGAAAATAAGGAATTAACAAAACCTTTATAGAGTAATCATAATTTTTATAATTCAGAAGCTTCGTAAATTGTTGAATTTGGAACTCAAGTTTTCTTTAATTATCCCAATTTTCCATCAAAGTAGAATCTTCACTTAATAAATTGTACAAAAATAAATAAATAAGATTTCGCTTTAAAGATAAAACACATGATTTGTTTAAAATTTAAAAAAAAGACCACAACCAGATTTGAAAACACAAAATAAATTCATTATTTTCTAATTTAACCATGTTTAAAGAAATGTTCTTTGTTAAATGATATTAAGATTGCAAGGAGGTTCTAAATTTCTTAAAGGATTTAACTGTATTGAATGTTGAAAGCAATATCTCCAAGAATAATTTATAACTATCTTCCATATATTTTTCACAATTCGATGCTAAGTCTTGAACTTTTTAAAAATGCTTTAAAATAAATAGTAATATTCATTTGAAGCAAAAAAAATACATTTGTAGATTAGAATACTACATAAATAGATCATTGTGAAGCCCTGATAGTAAAGTCTCTTGCTGTCACAGGCGGCATAGTTCTGGACAAATGTAATTTTGCTAGAGTGGACCAAAACTTAGAAAAGAGATGTCGTCTTCAACATATAACTGCGGCTCAAAATAAAATTTCAAAATAACCTTCATGATGCTTGAAAATGATAGATAAATATATCTAGGTTTTAAACCATGCATTAATAAGCTTACAGTTTATTTTATTAAGTTCGTGTTTAAACACAAATGTTGTTATTGCGATTAAAGAATTCAAGTACTCCATGTTTTAGAATTCAGGTAGTAATCTTTTTATTGATGTACTTAAAATAAACATAATCAATGTTTTACAAAAGAAATAAAAATGCTCGACCAATTGTTAAGGTATATCAAAGGAACTTTAACTGTTTTTTATCAATTTCTTTCTTTCTTCACTTTGGAGAAATTTCTAAAAAGAATTCCTTGTTAAGTATATGTTTAAAAATTTTATTAGTAATATATCGAAGCTCTTGTTTGTACCTCAAATACATCTTAGAAATTCATCGTGTAAAAAAATTAATAGAGTCATAATTAATCAAACAATGGCTGTCAGAATTCATCTTCACATTTTTCAAATGATTAATTACCAACAGAACAGTTTTTGAAGAGATTCACCAAAGAAAAATATTGTCCTATTTCGATGTTGAATGAAATAATTAAATGAAAAGCATTATAACTTTATTTTCTTTTATGTCTTGAAAAAAAATTATATAAAAAGACATTTTCTTTCTTTTCGAATGTTTGAAACAACCGTTTTAGAATTTTATTGTTCATATGTTTCTTTCTTTTTTTCATTCATTTTTTTTACTTTTTAAATAATTAATAAAATATTACATTTTGTGTTGAAGAGAATATTCTCATTAAACACATAGTTTTAAGTACTTCTTTTTTAATTTTAAATCTTTTAATACCAAAGAATAACTAATTCATATTTAATAACTAAAATTTACTTAAGCAACTAATACCATACTAAAAAAGTTAAGAATAATTCAAAATTAATTCATATCTAATAATTAAAATTTGTTTAAGCAGCTGATACCATACAAAAAAATATAAGAGTGTATGTCATAATGCGATCATGACTCGTACTTAATTGTAATTTTAATTATAAAAAAATTTATATGTCATAAACTTTATTTCAAATACTGCACCGATTATCATCTTTGAAAACACGAATTAAAATTTAAAATATATAGTATTTTCTGCTTTTATTGGTACTTTTTGTAATGAGTCGACTATCAAAAGCGCTAGAGAATTGAAATTTTGCTGGTAGATAATTTAATCTTTTGTTCCATTGGAGCTTCATTTGCGTTACAGCATTGCAACCACTTTCATTCCCAAGAAACAATACACGCCATTTAAGCTCATTGTCATCTAGAAGTTGTTTCTCTTTCAACGTTTCAATTATCCAAACAAACAGAAATTCGATGCGTCGTTAAAGTATGGGAGTTTCAGTGCCAATATCTATCTCAGTTAGACAACTTATTTATGTTGATGTTGTTGCTTATCCCCCTTGGATTGAACACCAATTCAAACCAAGTCCAAGAGATCGGGAGAAAGGAGTGCAGTAGTTTCTGAGGGTAAAGGCCCCTCAGCACCCGAGGCCAAAATCGGATTTTAGTTCATATGAAGTACTCAATTGACACAGGGACGGCCATCTGGGGGGTGCGATGGATACTATGCACATAGGCCCCGCGATTGAGAGGGGCCCCAACATGATTAAGAACTAAAATAATATTCTGAACTTTAATAGGAGATTGGAAAGAAGAGAGGAAGAAATTCATATAGATGGATTTTGAAATATACAAAATTTACATGTATATTAATGAGTAGTGCAAAGGGTGCAACATATTATAAATATAAAGTATAGTCATTTAGCTCACTTACTAGATTAAATTGCATATATTACTTTGATAATTCATACTATAAAATATTTTATATTCTTAGAACTAATCATGTTCGTGTCAATTAAGTATCCCTCTGGATATCAAAACTCGGTTTCAAAAAAAAGTTAAAAAGAGAAGAAAAAAAACTAAATTTCAAAAACCCTTGAATAGTTCTGTTTTATTGTCTATGAAGTAATTCTGACAATGAAATTGATTCGACTTCAGAAGTTACAATTCAAGCTAAAACTGGCGAATGAAGTTCCACACAAACTATACAATCTTGCAACGGAAAAAGTGCAGAAACTAAGAAAATCTTTGAAAAACGATATGTTTATACACATAAATATGATGGAATCAGAAAATAACGATGAAAATGACAGTAACAAATGTGATTAAATGTATATAAGTGATTCAGACCAAGCATTGTAACTTATAAGTTTAAAATGTTTTGTCTTAAAAACAGACCTATACAACACAAAGGAGCTTTTGCTAAGAATGCTGAAGACATGTCATTTTTCACTACTTACTACTTTTTTATATTAAAAAAAAATGTCATATGCTCAAATGCAGTTTCGCAGCTGGTTGATTTATCCAAAAACGCAAGGTTCGGTAATTTGTTTTTAATTCACAATATTTTCCAGATGAAATGAAAAATCTACATGATTTATAGGTGGCTATAATAACTGGAAAAAGTTTTGAATTGCAATTCAATATCCTGAGCATTCTATTTGTTACTTAATTCATTGCTTGGAAAAAATTATTAAAATGACTAAATTTTTGTTGAAATTTGATAAAACAAATCAAGTTAATATAAAGAAGGAAACGGAAAGACTTAACTTACTATTTCAAAGAACTATAGAATCTTTAGCATAAAATAATCTTCCACTTCAAGGAAACCATGAAATAATAAGAAAGCCTAATAATGGAAATTTTTAAAGTTTAATCGAATTAAGTAAATACGATTCTGTACTTATGGATTATATAAAAAAAAAATTTTAAATTCCAAAAATAGAATTATGCATGATTCAGCACATACATGATAAGAACAAATTATTCCTGTGATATAAAATAAAGTTCTTAACAAAATTAAAGACGATACAAAAGCAGCCGCGTATCACAGTATCCAAATGGATTCTGCTTCTGATATTTCGCATAAAAAACAAACTTCAGTTTTTATTAGGTGTGTAAATTTCAAAGAGAAAATATTTATAAATAAATCATTTATAAGATTTATTGAAGTAATTGACGTGACTTTAGACTTAGCAAAGGCTCTATTGGAAATATTGAGAGTGATTCAGATATTATGAATTGTTGTGGAAAGACATACGACAACGGTTGCAACATGGGAAGGAAATGTAAA
>JAPMOR010011796.1:24536-56130 GCA_026543865.1 Argiope aurantia
TCGAAAACATAGAAGCAGAATTATAATCTGAAATTTTTCATTTTATATTATTGCTTGACCAAAACATAATTTTCTTTTAATTTTTTTACTAGAAAATCAAATAATTTTGTTTTATGTGAAGGCGTCGAAATATATAACAAATGTACATAACAGTAAGTGATCGTATGTGAACACCAATTGTTATTAGATATTAAATAAGTTTTTAATTCAAAGATATAAATTAAACCCTTTTGCACTCTAATTAAAAATTTATTTTACCTTTTTGCGGAAACTATTATAATCATAAAAATACCTGAAAGTTGAAAATCCTTCCAAATTCGTATTATAATTATAGTTGTACGAAATAGTAGCAAAATATAAAGTGCTAAATGATATCAACTTAAAGGAAGTATGAATATTTCATATGGAAGGTACATGCTTCAAAAGTGATAAGCCTTTTTAAGTATGTACTTTTTAAACACATCTACAAAATAGACTTTTCAAATGCGATATGAATAGCATATCCATCAAAAATAAAAATGGATAAAAAGTATAAACTTTACAAAATTTTGGTATATATTTCAGGTTTAAAAAATGTTATTCAAATAATATTAATATTTTTTTTAAAAAGAAATGGCTAATTCTACATGAAAATCATTTGTTTATTTTTATGCTTTCAATATCGCTTTAAAACATACTGGACTTCCTTTAAAAAAAAGATTGGACAAAAATTCCCTTTTTTATATGTTATTAAAAACTACATTAAATTTGTCTGTATTCTCGCATAAATATCAATAACTAAACCTATATATTGAATAATTGTGTTACGGACTCAGAAAAGAAATAAATGTAAATATTTTTTTTTTAAATGGAATAAATTTGACAAAAGAAAAAACAAATTTTCTTAATAAAATAGAAATTATACATGCACTGCTCGAAAGAAATATAGTTATTAGAGAGAACTCACTTACCTGAATAAATATACTTTATCCCCTTTTTGCATAAATTACTTTTTAGAGCAAATTTTCTTCTATTGATAAGTTTATTTAATTTTTACTCGCCACTTTGACGAATCTCCACATTTCATACTTCACCAAGTCAGAAAAACTCTTCTTTTTTTAAAAAAAAATGTATGTTTGTCTATGAATACGATGTCAAAAGTTCTTTGAGCTAGACTAATTAAATTTGGCATATGGGCATTACAATACATTTATTGAATTCTACCGAATTTTGAATGAAATCCATTCAGGGGAAATCTGCCTGTCTGTTTGGCAGGCTTACCGAGTACAAATGAACACGATAACTACAAAACATAAAGAGTTCTATAGATAAAATTTAGTACACAGGTTTAGCATCTAAAATATAGATCTGTACCAAATTTATAACCAAGTCCTTCAAGGGCTGGAACTTCTGTCGGTTTGTTTTTTTATGAGCATAAACGCGATATTTAATAATGTAACAACTTAGAGATAAATGAAATTTGGCATATGATCATATGACTATAATTGTAGCTCCATGCCAAATTTTGTTACCGATCGGCTCATGAAAAGGCGTTCAAATTAACTATTCGATTCTCTGCTAATTGAGTATTAATCACATACCAGGCGATTTATAGACAAAAAAAATCACCAAAGATTCATACTTCGAATCTACTGTTCGCCAGTGTCCTGTAATTAATTCATAAGTATTGATTTCATTTACGATTATATGAATCGTACAGCTTTTATACGCAAAAATAAAAAAAAGAAACTGAGACCTTTCACAGAGTTTAATGTTTTAAGCGAATGAGGAGGATAATGTTTTATTAAATAAAAGTTTTGCAGAAATTTAATTTATACCATGCCTTGAATATAAAATATTTAACCATGTTCTGTGAAATTGTAAAATGCATTGTGATTTGAACGCAACGGTATTCTGATTTCAACAAAATCTGATTCTTTTTTCAAGTAAATTAGAGGAAGTTTGGTATTAAAGATGGCAATTATCCCGATGAAAGTCTTTTTTCTTTCTTTCTAAAAACTCTTATCTCTAACAAAATCAATTTTTTGTCTCAAAATGATTATTTCAATGCTTTTAATATTATCAACATGCATTTTATTAGTGTTCGAAAAAAAGTAGAATTTTTTATTTCAATTATTTTCTCATTTTCAGATTTAAACGTTTAATTTATTTTTATAAGTATTAAAAAAATATTGAAATCAAATTATTCTCACACTTATTAATAAATATAGTCCCCAAGGAATTAAAGAAAATTCAATTAAATTAATTTATCAACTGGCAATTACTGAGAATCAATAATCAATTTTATTGAGATGCAGAATGCATAAAATTTCTAAATACATTCTGTATATCACATTAAAAGGTGAAAATAAAAATTGCCACAAAAATTATACCTCTATAAATGTGAAATCAAATCAAGAAGCAAATAAATAAAAAATTATTAACAACACTTAGTTAGTCTTAAAAGAAATTTAAAAAGTATTCAAACTAATAGCTTCTGAATATAAAGAAAAAAATTATTTAGAGATCCATCTTATTAATAAAAATATTAAAAAGTTCATATTAATTTTCTGTGTTTACAAAAAGCAAAGTAATTTTGTTCTAAAAGCCAAAAATGTTTCAGTATTCTTATAAAAAATTACCATCAGTCAATGAAATATTTATATACTGCCAAAAACAGCGGCAAAAGATAAAGCTCTACATTATGTCAACTAAAGGGAATTGTGAATATTTCATGTAGAAAGTACGTGCCTCAAAAGCGCAAAGATATGCTGAGAAAAAAAAGAAAAAGAAACGCTCTTTTATCTTAAAAATTGGTCTTTTGTATGCACAGAGATAAGGATGACAGGTCTTTTTACAATGGCAAAAATGAATTAAGAAATTGGGCATTTTACGAAATGATTCATTCTTTTTGGATTAAGGTGACTCTTATAAGTATATTGTTTTTACTAGAACTGGTGAATGATTTTTTTTAATTAATCTCATAAGTTATTTTAGACAAAAGATATATCTAATTTTATAAGAAATTTTGAGCTAAAATTCATTTTTTATCCAAAAATTTAAATTTTAAGAGTTTGTGGACACATTTGAGATTTTAGAATGGTTCGTTCAATATTTTAGACAACTTGTTGCTGAATAAATGAATTAAATAAAGAAATATTGAAAATGAATTAAATGAAGAAATATCGAAAGTGAATTAAATAAAAAAATACTGAATTAGGCAATAAATTAGATTAGTGTCCATTTAAGGAATAAAGTGCGCAATTTTAACAGGCATGCAGACTTTTTTTAATAAAATTTTTAAAAAATCTTTGAAACGCATGGACGCACCATTAACAACGAAAATTTACTTTCTAATAAAGTGGAATAATTTTATGAACATATTTTACTAAATTTCTTTACTAAATTTAAATATAATTGCAAACAATGCACGAATTTGATTTGGATATGACGTATTGCAAGAAACATTATTGCACACTTCCCAGTGCCGGTCGTTCTCCAATAAATTCAGAGCTTGACACGCTCTAAGGAAAGTAGCATGTACAACGCTGTTGACAATTCTCAGTTGTTGGAAAGATGATGAATCAAGCATATTTACCGACACTATGCGAGAAAAGAATCCCTCATCTTGGTCGGGATGCATGGTGTACAGTCTGTCTATCGTAGTTTCTTTGAATGTGTCAGGTTGTAACATATAAAACCAAAAAAACTTTAAAAAAGAAAAAACACAAATTGAAACACAAAGAAAATATTAAAAAATACTAATAAAATATTTCAAACCACCCGCAAACAATAGACATAGTTTGATTCCACCATAATGAAATTCAAAATTTTTCAATCAACTCGTACTTTGAAGTAATGAATTTTAAGATATAATTTGAATTCAATTGATAATCAATTGACACATCTCAGTTCCTACGCCAATTGATTAAAAAATAAGAAAAACAATTAAAAAAACAAAATGAAATGCCATGAAACCATTATACTCTCGAAATGAACGCTATGATAAACGACATAACTCAATTCCAATGCAATGTCACAAGAAATAATTAAATCAAAACCAAAATATATAGAAATCTATTAAACTGCAATTTAACAATACAATCGGAAAACATTGAAATGGGATCATGTTGGGATGATTCATGTTGGGAAACATGATTGGGATCACGTTTGAAATCGTAAACGCTAAAGGATATCAGGAACTTTAAAATAGAAGCGTAAAATTTTTAGAATAGCATTTCTTGCTTTTACGTCCAACAGATGGCGCTGTTTTTATAACTCATTTTTTTTTAATTAGTTACAGGTTTGGCTAAAACTGATTGGTATATAAAAACACGTGCGTATTCGAATGCAACGGTGTTACAAAACTGCATAGTAATCGATGAAGAACTTTCGGAAATTTATGCTTTTGAACAAACAAATAAATATTTGCATTTTTTTTATATACATTTATCTTTTGATAGAATATTTAGTATTTGCTTTCGGAATTTAATTCCCGTTTGTCAAAGAATATAAATGCACATTCAAATACATAAAAATCTATGCTCAAATAGAATATGACAACAATTAGAAAACCACAGCATATGTTGTTCATGCAAATTTATATTTTAAATTTTCATAACGTTTCGAATATTTTGCTTTTATCGAGCCAAAGAGCAAAGCAATTATGGTCTCATATGAATAATATTTTTTTACATTTTTCTGTCTGGCTTAGCTTTTTCGCATTCAAGACATTTATTCCTATTGTCATTGTTTAAACTTTTACATTTATATATGAAATTTTGTATGAAAAGCACCCAAAACCTTGCTATAAACCTCGCATTTTCACGATACAAAAAAATATAAAACTTCCTGTAACTGAAATCTATTTTTCTTTAAATCGCAGAGTGATGACATAAGAAAAATTTAAAATATATACAGATTTAAAAATAAAACATTCATTTATCAAGAAATTATATTTCAATACTTTTTAATTTAAATTTCGACATCAATAATGTAATTCTAAACTACTTCAAAAGCAGAGACTTTATTCCTAGCTCTAAAGCGAAAATTTAAAAAAACGTTTGTTAGAGCTCTTTGTTATTGGTTGACCATATATTCGACTTGTGCCACATAATAAATTATATCACTTGCAACAACCATATAGCTTGAAATCATCTAAAAATATTGTCGTCATCATAAAAAATGATCATTAATTTGAAAATAAGAAAACATTTTCTATAATATATTTAACACAAAAGTGAATTTGAAGAATCTGATTTGGGATATTTTGTCCCTTTTGAAGGTGCAGATAATTTATAAAAATGCAAAAAAAAACTTATTTAAATGCTGAAAACATTAATTAATATTTATACTTGCGCTTTCAAAAAGAGCTTGTATACTAAAAAATTCCGCATTACAATTTAAAAGTTTATTCTATCCAAAGAAATCAAAATCTTACCAAAAATGATATTATGAAGCAAAGTCGCAGTATTTTATTATAAAATATCAATTATAAATGCAGAAAACTCTAAAAATCGTAAATTAATTATTGAGTTATTAGTTTATTAATTTGCTCAATAAAGATTTCCATAAATGAGAAAAATTGAATCATCTCAAATTCCAATGCAAAGGCCCTAAGTTGCACTAGAAAAGTATGTTGCAGTACTTAAAACAATTTTTCCAGAGGAATTGCCATTTTTCGCTAATACGTTACCTTAAAAAAAAAAAAAGGTATTCGAATGCATAAAATATAAACTTTAGAACTGTCTTCTATACAATGATATAACATACATATTCCCATTTGTTGTCGTTTCCATCATAAATAAATGTTCTGACCTTTCTTTTAATATAATCCTATACTATCATTTATTTTAAAATATAAAACAGGACAATATTTATAGCCTTTATGATTACTGATAGGGAGGAAAATGAATGAAAAAATTCTGTATCAACCATAGAGGAATCGTCTAGTGAAAATTGGGGAAAAAATTGAATTCGCAATTGCTGTATATCACATTGCTTATAAAATATGATGTTCACAACGTCAATTTGTACTTGAGAAATCACCCCCAGTTATTGTAAAAATTCCGTTTTAAAACTTCACAGACTTTTTTATACATTCAGGTTTGAAGTTGTGAGTTATTTTCTGTGCCTCTAAACTGCATTTCATTCAGAAAAACGAAAATAAGCCTGTGGACAGATTCATATTTTGTGGTTGGAAACATTTTTATATGACATTTTCTTCGTCTTTTAGAACAGTTAATGTCGCGAATTGTTCTGGAGATTGTTCGGAATCAGCAAAAATATAACTTTTAAAATGAGTTCAAAGCGTTGGTTTGAAACGTTTGACTGAATAAATTGCTCTCTGTATTTATCTGTCACAGACAAAATTGTAACTAGAATAGGTCATGGTAAAAAATCTCCATAATTTGTATTGTAAAATAATTTTTAAAAAACTAGCGTGAATGTTATCTTTACAATTTTCTCGTATTCTAATAAGAAATCTCAAACTCTACCTTTTGATCAAACGTCCAAAATGACATGGATCTGAAATTTTTATGTCAAATTTCATTTGTATAGTTAATTTATATAGCTATATATATCATAACATGTTCACATGCGCATAAGAAATAAACAAACTATAAGCTGACGAATTTCTCATAAAATTTGAAAGAAATTGTTAATTTTAATGCCCAGACATCTTGATGAAATTCTTTTCTTGATTCCGTGAATCAGTGTTTACTTTTGCATTTTAAACATATATGAAGAAATTAAATATTATTTGCAAATATTCTTCTTTCAATTAAATGCAAACAATAACGTTTTGTGAGAAAAATTCAAGAGGCATTGTTTGATTTTTCATTTATATTGGTGGAAGAAAATCATCTGTTTTCTTAATTAACATTGGAATTAAGATCTCATCTTATGCGCATTTAAATATTTTAATTAAAACTATTAACTGGAGTAAAAGGAAATTTATCATCAGTTTTTTTAAAAAAATATTCTTCGGCACTTTTGTATTAAATGCATTTCATTCGCAAACTTCAGGCTTGTTGTTGTTTCTAATGGCACATGTCCTAGACAAGCCCACTGACTTTAAGAAGTCATTGTGGATTACGTCAAGGGTACGTCTCTTTTTAGTAGCGCCATCCAGGTCCAAGAGAGCAACTTAGGTACACACATGTCATAACCCTTTTTACGGGGCGAACATCATTCACGCATTTCATTCCCTCATCCACAGATCGTAATTTAAACCTGATTCAGAGAACGATCACCCCTGGTCCAGTACCCTCAGTAGTAATATTCTCAACATAGAGTACTTTGTGACCACGACAGATTTATACGCGCGTCAGCCACCACACACTCTGGGAGTCTTCGGCCGGCGGGGTTCGAACTCGCAATCCAAGGGACACGAATCCAAGGCCCTACCAGCCAGGCTACCCGGCCTAAAATTTCAGGCTTAAAGCATATCACTGATGAAAACAGTCAACAAAACAGCATGGCACTTTTGCCGATTTTTTTTTTTTTTTGCGATAAATCACTATTAGTCGATTAATAAATGCACCCATATTTGGGTTAAAACCATAATGGTTGTCTTTTATTATCAAAATACTTTTTTATTACAGTATACTCTCAGTAACGCGGCAGATATCAAATCAAAGGACCGTCAGATTAACAAAAGCTCCAGAATAACTAGGTTCATTTCTAAAAATATATAAAGAAGTAAGAAAAGCACAAATTCTAAAAAATTTTAAGCTAATCGTTTTAACATAATATTGCTATTAAATCTTTCTCCACCTTTATTTGTATTAAATTAGTTTTATTCAAGCTTTTAATCTTTACTCCATGAGCATTTAAACAGTTTCAAATTATGAAAATAAAAGAAAAGTATAAGTATTGTTTCGTTTTTTCTTCGACACTGACAACATATATGGATAATATTAAATACAGCCATAATTAGGGCTTGAAAAATGACTTTTTGTCCCTAACTTCGAAGCAATTGCAGCTATCGAAAAACTTCAAATACAAAAATTGTTCGTTTTAATGAGGCGCTGATTTGGCAATTAAATTAATTTTTCTATCTTCAATATTAAGAAAGTTGTAGTGAAATGAAAAATTCAACCCCCCATCGCCATTTTCACCCCCTTCGATTTAAATGGCCCATCTAAGATACACATCCAAGAATTTGACATTTATAACCACATATTTATAGTTGGTTAAAATACAAACAAAATTACTCTGGTTATCTTATTCACAAAGTTTTTCCCGAAGTCTTGTTAAGGGAATCATTGCAATAGGTAGTCTTCCTATAGGAATCTGCCTATAACTTAACAGTTATTTAGGTTTTATTTATATAATCAGTTAATTACAAAAATATTTTATTTACATAGAAAATACAAAAAAAAGACAAATCTATTCAAATTTAAAACAAAGCACTCAAAAAAGAAACTTTCATTCACAATACTAAATAACTATATATACACTCCTAAAGTCCGGTGTCCTGGCATAGGGTAGCTCGTCTTCCCCGTGATCTGGGTAAAAGGGGTTGTGCAAGCGAATGTGATGCGTGAGAGTTAAGACGAACTGTTGGCCCTAGTTGGCTGCTAAAACAAGAGACGCTCCCTTGGCTTAAAATCTCTGACTTCATTAGAAAGCTTGTCTACGGCCAGTGCCATTATAAACAACAATAACACATCTAAATAATTCGAAAATAAATTATACGAATGTTCTCGGGTGCAAACACAGTACAGTGCTTGAAAATATCATAATTTACTTTTAAAATAGTCCGAATTAGATAATGGATATAAATCTTTTCCTATAACTGTATCATCGCAAATATCAAATATTTCAGTAGCTGTCATACTACCTGTAAATTGTGTGATGTGACATGTATGGTCGTCGGAAATGTCGTTAAAAGCGTAATACAGAGTTACTGTTAAACTGTTAAACTAAAAAATTGTTAAATGAAGAGTTATCAAATTTAGAATTTATTTACTTTCTTGGGTAGCATATTCTCTTAAAGAAATGATAATTTGTAATTTTAACTGCATTTTTAGTTAAAAATTAAGTCAAAATGTTAGCAGTTTCCCTTGATCTCTTCAAAGAATATTATATCACAAAGACCATTATTATATCCTTTTAAAATCCAAAAATATGATTCTGAGTGACACTCATTTTTTCATAACAATTCTTTTCATCAATTTTAATATTTTTTAAATATGTTTAAGCATTTTTACAATAACTCTCTAATAGTTTTAAATACTGAATTTACTCTCCAGCGTGTTGCGATGACATTCAATACATTTTTAATATGCCGGTTATAGCTGCTATAAAATTAAGAATAAATTTTAAAAATAAAATAAAAGTGGAAAAATTAAAGCCAAAATTATTACCACTTTATGGTGTTTCAGACTAAAGGTTCAACCCACTTTAAATTTTATTATTTTAATTCTTCATTTCTTAACACTAAGATGAATTTTAATTTATTACAGCATTTTTTTAAATCTATTATAACAAACAGTATGCTCTTAAATCCATTTTATATATAATAAATAATTTTAAAACATCAACCTTTTATAATTTATGTTTTAGATTATCTTTTTTATTTACATCATCTCGTTGAAACGGAAGCACTTTTTGTTATTGATTGCTTTTTCTGTGTGAGATATTTAACTTGCATCGTAATTTATAACTATTTCATAAATAATTTCTTTTAAAACGTCGAATATATGGAAGATCATATGCTAACACTGCAATGAATACTGAATCTTTAAATATATTATGTTGAATATCAATTATATGTTTCATTTGTTTTATTTTTAAGCATTTTTTTAAAAGAATCGGGAAAATTTATATATTTTATTTATTTTATTTGCGTTTAGCGCTTTTCTAAATTTTTTTCTGTTCCAATTTCTAAGGGCTTGAAGTTTATGCCGTAAGAATTATAATATTCATCAATTTTATTTTAAAAAATAACATAATATCTTTTAATAAAAAAATCTTGAATCTAATATTGTGACATTTTAATAATAAAGTGTGAATTCATATTTTAAATATTTGCTCGTAACCCAGGCTGAATATTTGTAGGATAATATGGTAGAGTCAGATGTAAAGGAGAATGTAAAGGAGACAATTTTATAAAAGAATAAAAACTCTGTATGGGGTCCTTTTTTCTGTTAGTACTTATTAGTTGTCGTCATAAACTGTACGTGATTAGACAATACATTAAATTGTGTGATTTTACATTTGATAAATTCTGATTTTGAAGCGAAAATAGCAGTCCTTTTTTAGTAGAATGCTTAGTAGAATCCCCAACAATTCTTTTACGATCTTAAACAAACCATATTTATTTCTGGATAAAATACGCATTGTATACTTGCGAAAAATATTTCCAGGAAAAGGATTTTTAATCTATTTCGACATTTATTAACTGTATATGCGTTCTAAGCAGGGGCAGTAGAAAACATTTTGTCTTATTTATTCATCCGTATCATTATTAAAACCCATAATGATGAATTTGCATTGAAAACAAAAGAAAATATTCATTGCATTAGGAAATATTTAATTTTCTTGGAATGTGATTCGAAGTTTAAAAAAAAGTTTAATAAAAGATATTGGAAATTAAATTTGATCATTCCAACTTAAAAATGATATATTTTCGTAGGTGATGACAATGTAAATAAAGTAAATAATTTTAATCTCCCTAAATTCGTAATACTTTTAACAGCACCATTCAGAAATTTCAACATTTCAAAGTATATAGGGTTAAAGAATTTATACACAAACAGTATGACAACTAGAAATAGACAAGAAGGATATTTTTCGCAACAAGAAACAACATATATGATTTATATAAAATTTATATGTGCTTTCTGATAGGTGAAATAGACTGAGTCAATTCATTATCCTATGATGCAAGTTTAGTGTTCCGTGCCATTCTAATTAGAGAATCCATTTTGCTACTGCTCCTCGTAGTGAACTTCCTACCGCTGTTTAGAAATATTGTTGCATTTTCTTTCATGGTACATTTCAATACTTTCATATTTATACATATCAAGGTATCATATAAAGTATCATTATAATTGATTCTTAAAGTGCATTTTGTGTATGTTTTTCATATTGTTATTATATATTAATATTGCTATCGTTTTGCATTTGTATCATCTCCATTTATTTACATTGTAAATGATGCTTTTATAGAAATCGTACCGAATTAAAGTGTATTTAAATAAATTTCTTTCAGGTTATTTATATCTTTTACTAACAAGTTCAATGTTTTTGGAAAAATATTATTCCTAAATTAGAGTAATACACAGTATAATCATGATATAAACTCAAAGTATTTTTCTAAAAAATTCACAAACAATGCTTTTAATAAATCACAAATCCTAAGCAGAAACTTGAAAAGCGATTTTTTTTTAATACAGTTTTTCTTTTATATTAAAACAACCAAATGTTCACACTAATGTATGATAAAAATTTATTAGGGAAAATATCTGAATTGGCATGCGCAATAATTTTTGACATTTGACCTAGATGCATATGAATTTACTCCTTAAAGAATAAAGAAATTCTAAAATGAAAAAAATGTCTCTAACACCGAAAAAATAGATATAAACTGCAAAAAAAAAATCTTTCTCGATTAGAAGGCGAAAAGCCAGCCAATAGATAAAAAAAAGATGGACTAAGTTGTTTCAATTTGTTTAACATTTTACAAATGATTTAAATTTAAATGCCTTTGATTTAAATTTAAACGGCATTATGATCGAAAAAATGCATATAAACTGCAAAATCATCCTTTCTTACTTAGAAGGGAAAAAATACCAACAGCCAGAGAAAAACAAAAGGTTGAGCCAAATTCTTTTAATGCTTATTAAGATTTTAAAACGGTTTAAATTTAAACGACTTTAAGGATTAAGTGTATCTTATATTTTGACTTACTCTCCATTTTTACATAATCATTATGAAGAAGAAAATATTCTGTTATTAATGAAATCGAGTAATTTTTCTTCAAACAGTACAGTTCTAGATATTATTTTTGACTTTAGCACAAGAAGTCGCATATGTAATATATTCCTACATTGATTGTATCCAAAATACTATATCCATTTTAAAGATTTTCAGCTTTATAACTGTATTTTTTTTACCTAAGATCCTGAAGAAATAATTATCATATTTTTATCCATGTTTATTCTGATGTAAAAAATAATATTTGATGATTACACCAATTCATTCCAATTCTATCACAATGCGCTATGTAGCTGAAACAAAGTCTACAACGAATTGTTTCACTTCAACTATTTTTTTTAAAAAAAATCGTTATGACTTAACATATTTATTTTGTTTCAAACGATAATAAAAAAAATGCACAGCTTGGTAAAAATCTTGTTTGGAACTCTGATGTTGGAAAATATCCAAATCTCTTTTAACATTTTAGAATAAAATTAATGAAACACTCGAAAAAGGGATTTTTAGGCTCGCGGATAAATCGATGAAAATGAAACGATTCGATAAATACTAGAAGGAAATGATGACTCGGAAAAATTTCGCCACCAATCACCATCTTTAAAACGACTTTTGAAATCGTTAGCATTTTTTATATTGGATTACTAAAACACTTGATGATCCCTTTACCAAGTGGCGTTTCTCACGACAGCATATTAGTTCTTCCACCGTTGATTAAATATTTACCCCAATCTGTTACTTAAAATTTCGCTCATAAACTTACCGCACCAGATCCATTCTAATAGCTCACGCCGTTTGAAATAATTGCAGGGGGTGTAATGGCCTCTATTTACAAGTTCAGAGCTTTTACTTTACTGCTTATATAATTTGGGTTAGGAAATAATAATTTTCTGAAATGCATGAATTCTAGCTACTGGAGATAATTTACAAAAATGGGAGAAATGGGATCGTATATAAATTGTTTTTTCTTAATTAATGGAATATACCGAGGTAATTTTGACAAGTGTAAATTTCCATCGTTCTTGCATCTCGCCTTTTTACCATGGTTTTATTACTTCAATGGTTTGCATTATTTTCATTAGCTGAAAATTATTTACGATCAAATTATTCACGATATATATATGTACAAATGAACTTGGTTGTCTTATGTCACTTAACTATTTGCAATAAGAAGTTATTCTAATTATTATTGACTTTCGAATTTTCTTTAGATTAACTTTATTTTACAGATAATGCAAGAATACTAAATTTCAAATTATTGTAAAATTAATGAAAAACTTTTAAAGTTAATGAAACTTTCTCTAATGCATTATTTTCTGCGAAAAAAATATTTAACAGTTCCGCAGCATGCTATACATTATATATTTTAAAAATTGATTGACATTTTTTTAACTGTTTTTATAATTTTAAAGTAAAACCTTAAGGTTGTGTTGATACAAGATTTTACTGCATCAAGTAAAGGCAGAGGCAGATTTAAACATCTTGCCATCCTAAGGTCCCTCTTTTATGAGGTCTCCCTTTTTCATGAATTTAATCTCGCATTTGAATGCAATTTTAGCTTAATTAACATGCTTATTAAACATTTTCGATTGATTTTTTATTTATATGAAAAAGCATACGTTTTTATTAATTTATTATGATCAATGATTGACTAGCATTGTACCAATATTTTAATTATTTTTTATTAATTTATTAACTTATTCTCATTTAGCTAATATTTGTTAAACTTTTTATACATTTTACTGTATAATAAGGTCTAAGTATTGCTGTACAAAACGCTATAACATCATCGTTAAAAAAAAATTCTTTCAATAATGACGATTTTAATTTTGTGCAGTTTTCCCTCTAACGTTACTAACAAATAATTTAAGTAAATTTTACAGACAAACTTTTCATTGTTTCCAGTTACTGAATACATACTTAATCACATTGGGACGAAATTGAACACAGATTTTTTTATTGTGTACATTATATAAACATTAGTGTCCGATATATATATAAAGATACATGAGTTAATCGTAAAACATTTATGCTGTGATTCATTGGACTTGAGATTCAAATTTTATTGAGGCATAAAAACAGCTCTTGTAGATATCTCAATGGAATTAATACTTAGATAATATGCAATCGAATTTAGCTATTGCATATTATACCAACTTGAAATAATCTGATGAGAGGTCCTCTAATTTGACAACAGCAAATTTCTTCGAGTTTAAATACTATAATTAGAACAAGAAACAAAATTAAACTCCCATTAACTCTTAGAAAAAATACAAATTTGTTATCTCACCAAGATTTATATGTTACAGGAAGAAATAATTTCACTAAGAAAATTTCTCATTTTTTTCACTATTGACTATATATACAATGAAGTTCTTGAACATAAGATATACTACCTTTAATTCTACGGTTGTAAATCTTCATTATAATCCATTCATAATAGAATCTCAAGATCATACATTGAATCTATTCTACTAACCTAATAGATCAGCATTTTATAAAAAGCTAACAGAAAGATTTAATACAAAAAACAAGTCGTTGTATTGGATTTTTATTGATCTCAGCACGATATAAATAACATAAATTAAATTATATTTTATAATGTGATATAAAGTAGCTCAAACAATTGAGAGTACACCTTATTTTTATTTGATAAATTCGATTTTCTATATAAATAACACATTACCGAGAAGTGCAAACATGTTTTTATTTTTACACATAACAAATGGTTTAAGTTAGTGTAAAAATAAAGAAAAATCAACGAAAAACATCTAAATTGAAAAGTTTCAGAAGCATTTTAAATAAACATACGCAGATTTTTGCCTCAAAAAATTGAGAATACATCAATGAAATTTTTGATAGATAGGAAGTAACAGTATTTATTTGCCTGTCTATTGGCTTTCATAACGGCCTTTAAACGTCGTGGTACCGATCTGACCAACTGTTTTGGTGGTATCCAAAGATATCTTACCTCATTCTTCTCGCAACACTTATTTTAAATAGGTTTTATTTCTAATTTTGTGTTTTTGGACCACTGCTTCGAGTGTAACCCACAGATATTCAATGACATTGAGGTCAACGGATTGTGGTAATGTGTATAACTGCTGTTTACAATGAAAAAGATACCACATTTTGACGTTACGTGTTTACAGTGCAGGACAGCGGGTGTTCACCTCTGCAGGACAGTGGCGTCGCTGTGCTGCAGGAAAATGAAATTTCCGTCTAAACCAAATTCTTAGCACTTTCTTTTAGATTGCTGCGACTATATGGTTCTTCCAACTTGCTGTAGAAATTTCTCAAATAATAGGCAGAAGTGTAAGTGCTGAAACTATGCGAAATGTAATTCGACAAACGGGATATAAAAGTCGAATTGTTAGAGATAAACAGTTCATCAACTTGAAAATCCAGAAAACGTGCTTGAAGTTAAGAAACATTTTTAGCTTACATAATGAGCTTTTTAATCATTTTTGTTTAATTTTTTTATTTGTGTGTAAATGCATATGTTTTTATTAATTTATTATGACTCATTAGTGACGGGAATTCGCATTTTTACCCTATATTTTAGGTAATTTTTTTGTTAATTTTTTTATTATTTAGTTAATTCTTTTTTGTTAAAATTTAAGTAAAGTGTTACTACTTTTTACTCTATAATTTCTGAGAATTATTGTACAAAAAGCTATCACATCATCATAAAAAAAATTTTACATTTTTATTTCAATGGTTGAAAATCAGCATTATAAACTAGAGAGTCTCAGGAATCAGTCATTGAATCAAATCTGTTACTCTAATAGATCTGCATTTTATACTCTAGTTGCATGGAAAACGAATAGGAAGATTTAATACAAAAAACAGGTCGTTGCATGGGGTTTTCAGTGATTTCAAGACAATTTAAATAATATAAATTTAAATTATATTTTGTAATAATTAAGCATTGTTTGATTTTCAGTGTAACTGCGCACCATACAATATTTTGTACAATAAACTACGGTTTTGCTATTAAAATTCCTTTTTAACGAACTTAACTGATCTGAAGTCTTCTGGTCCGATATTTGAATTGTACATTAATTTCCCGTAATTAATTTATATTCCTATGAAAACTTTAAAAAAAATTGTAAAACAGTAATAAGATTTGATCAATATTATTAATTTTTGATTTTTAATATCTTTATTGATTGAAATGGAAAAAACATCTATTTACATAAATAAAATTGCCTTGATTTCTTTCATATAAGTGGTTTTTTTACCACACAAAACCATAACATTCAATAAAATTCGAATATTGTTTAAACTATGTCGAAAATTTCCTTAACGTGTCTTTAAGATACATTTATGAAGAAAATATAATTTCATTAATTAATAAATAAACATTTAAGAATAAAATACTAATATTCAAATAATTAATGTGCATTTATTACTGAACTCTCACTATCATCGAATTAAAGTAATGAAAATTCGTAACTTACCATCATTCTAAACTATTCGTAACTATTCCAAATTATAACAGTCTACTCGTTTAAACTACCATTTAACAAATCTCATTATTTTCTTCTTAGAAGCCAAAAAGTCATTTAGAGAAAACATCCAGTTTTTTCAATATTTTGAAAAATTATAATGAATATCTGGCAATCCATTTCAATCAAATCTTTCCGACGAAACATCTTTGCGATTCGATTTCATTTACATGGATTATTTTCTAATTCAACCATAAAAAAATCTTAGAAAAATACTAAATAATTACCTCAGCTGAACTGCAGGTAAAATGATTAACTGGAGCGATAATAAAAGGGAGCAATAAAATGCAACCGCTGAGAAATAAATTTTCTTTACGGCAATATATTCCGAGCCAAGGTATTTGCAAGGTCCACTCATAAAATCTCTTAATAGCCGAATGAAAAAAAATGATGATAAAAAAAGGAAAACATCTTATTCTTCAATAATCCTGGTAATTTATGAATTAACGAGCGACGATAATAGCAGTAAAAGATTCTTTTAAAAAAAATAAAATTGAAGAAACGACCCGAGAACCAGGCATAAGTTAAAAAAAGACGACGATGTAATATCATCGTCTGCGCTTTTAATTTCTTTTTTTGAAGTTGGCAGTGTTTGTATTGATCGTTTGCTTGATGGAATAATGAGGAGCGGATAATGAACGAAGTCCTTAGTGTCATTAAGAGGTAACTTCTTTTATCTTAAAAAGTGGAAATTATCTTAAAAAGTGGTGGAATATTTTTTCTTTTTTTCGAATTTTGTAGAATTTTATGGGATGAATTTGAAATACGTTGACCGACAGTCATCATATTCATCAATTTATTGAAATGTTTTATTAGGTATATTTATCTATACTTATAATAAAGCTCAGTGTGTGTGTGTGTTGTGTTGTGTGTGTGTGTGTGCGTGTGTGTGTGTGTGTGCGTGTGTGCGTGTGTGTGTTGACGCTCTACAGGCAGACCATTCAACCTACAGCTACCAAATTTGTCACGTGTATAACCTGGATGTTCGTAATGTTCACCTATGAGCGATTTTCTGTTAATTTTTAATTAGAATTTTCAAGAATTAAAAATTAAGAGAAATTTTGACATTTTTCAGTTATAACTTCCGAAAATAGTACAGCACAAAATTGATTTTTCCATTAAATTAAGGCTCAAAAAATTAACTTTTAAATGATACTAATGCTTCAACTTATAAATTAAGTTTTGATTTTTAACGAATTTTTAAATTAATATTTTAACTATATTTTTCAACAATTTATTTCGCACAAAATAAAAATAAAATTTAATATGCACGTCAACGAGAAAAAATTAGCTCTTATCTATGTGCTGCCATGACTTTAACAGAAGTTTAAATTAAAAAATATATCAACTATTATCACAAGTTAAATATATAAAAATGCAATTTTTCAGCACGTGTCTGTAGGAAGTGAAAAAAAATGTGAAATATGATATTTTCTAAAAACAAATGGATGAAAATTTTTCTATGATCTTTTACGATATCTATATTATTAATTCAATAAAGCAATTTAATTTAAGGCAAACATGGTTTAATATATATTGGATAATCACTCTAATCTAATCAGCATCCATCAGCTAATTTGGGCCATGTATGGTCTAATGAACAAAATTATTATATTTTCTGTCACTTGAGTCAATAAATGTTCCGATAAATTACGAATTCTAAATTTTTACATAGGTCCTCTGCCCTTCGAATCATATTTAAGAAATATTCTTGAGACACCAATATTTTAAATAAAAATTTTTAACTCCAACTAAATTAATCATTAAAACTGACTAATTTATGAAATTTGAATATCACTTTTCTATAAAAACTGGCGATTTTAAACAATTTCATCAACTGTCTCAAAGAAGATACGCCAATCTTCTGCCAGGGTTTCTCGACAGTGATAGACCTAATATTATGAAAATGTTGATTGTTCTAAACTATTTTATTCAAAGCATCATAAATCGGTCCGATTTTACCATAGTAGATAGAAACGCTTATTTATTTAGTCAAAAGTTAAAGTGTCAAGAATATTTCGCAGAATATGATTCCTTAGGACAAAAGGGCTGTGTAAAATTTAAACTTCATAATTTTTTCATAAGTACATATACTGATTGACGCAAAATAAAATATTTTTATTGACATCATTTAAATATTTTGAAAGTAAAATTAAAAACTGAATTTTACGATGAATCAGAGAAATTTTTGTTGAATAATTCTTTAAGATATTATATAAATTAAGAAAATTATTCTGCAGTGCACATAAAACTTCAATGCCGAACGACTCTGCTTTCAGTTTTCATATTTAAAAAAAAAACATGTTTGGTTTCAGTAAAAAAAAATTTTTTATTTTAATTGCAACTCACCATTTCCACTCTAATTTAAATTTGGAATTTTAAAGGCATTGACAGAAAATTAAAGAGAGAAATAAGTAGTGCAATGAACATAACTGTTTAAGGTCTACATTCTTATGTAGACCTTATTATATAACTATCAAAATCTGAAGCATAAGAATTTTTACAGAAAAGGCTATTAAAAGACCAAGTTACATAAAATATTTAATTGAAAATTTTAGTGATCAATAATACTTGCGGACCCGCTGGTCTCCAAAGGCGGCTAATTGCTAAAACAATACCAGTTATAAATATTATGATCGTATATTCTTATACTTTCTATTTAAATATTATCATTGATAGCTTGGCTTCGGAAACATTTATTGGTACCTAATTCCAAAAAAGAAAAAGTTTGTTTCTATATAATATCAGATAAAACAAACAAATTTAAAATAAATAAATATTTCACATTCTATTTTTAATTATGTTCATTTATCTGAGACTTTTAACTATCAATATTTAGAAAATTAAATGCTGAAATAATATTTATAAGTCTGAGAGGAAACTAAATGTTAAAATAATATTTATCAGTTTGGAAAGGAACTAAATGTTAAAAGTTATATTTATCAGTTTCAGAGGAAATTAAATATTAAAATAATATTTATAGGTTAAAGAGAAAATTAAATTCAGCTTATGAAAAATTCAAGTAATTTTTAATCAATCAATTTGTCATTTGATTCATTGAAATCAATTTTTGAAGGATTTATGAATAAAATAACGATAAGCGTGATAAACTTTAGTTTAAAGTAAATCAATAGTTTTCCCTCATACCATTTTTCCATTTCATTTGAATTTTAGGGAATGAATTTTAAATATTAAGAAATGATTTCATCTTCATTTATAAAATTTAAGGTTAAAATTATATTTATCGGATTCAGAAGGAACTAAATTTAACATTTGATGTAATCTTTAATCAATCAATTACTCATTTGAATCATTCAAAATCAATCAAAACAAAAATTAAAAGAAATTTTGATGAATCTGTTCAATACAAATATGGGCATAATTTTCTTCTTGCCGTTTTTAAATTTTTTTTTCTTGAATTTTACACAATGAAATTACTGATGATGAAGAAACGATTTCATAGTGATTTATTTATCTTATCTATAAAAATTATCAACTTGTTTTACTAAACATGGTTTTCTAAGAAAAATATTTAAATATAATTTGAAATTATTAGCATGATCAAAAAGTGGTGAAGAAATCATTAAAATACTCATTTATTAAAAGTCGCTTTTAAAATGACTTTTAGAATCTGTTAAAGAATGTATATGATAGAATATGTCAGAAATAGGTTTTTAATTCGATATTAAAATGTAATATAAATTTCTTTTCAAAGTTTAATTTTCCATCAACTAGTTAAAAAATGTTTTTAACTAGTTTTAAACAACTTTTTTAACGAGTTTAAAAAATGTGATTTTATATCTCAAAAAATAGAGATTTTAAGCAAGCAGAGAACAAGCTTCTAAATTTTATTTTAGTGATAAAAATTAACTACAAATCATTTCAAAAATTGACTCTAGAATCGTTAATTTATCAGGAAGGAAAATTTTCGACAATTAAAAGACTTTCATAAAAAGTAGAAAATGCACCAATTATTATATTTATAATATTTTCGTTCTGTTTGAGAATTTTAAATTATCTCTCTTTTAACAAAGAATATTAATACAAAGTTTATAAAATTATATCAATTGTAATGTATTAACTCAAAAGACTCTATTAGACGATTTTTGTCCTTTCTTTAAGCTCTGTTCAAGAATATTTGATTAAAAATATAGTGAACGCCATTCCATGAAATTCGTAGTCACTTGATATGATACCGAATGCATTTTTTTTTCTAATTTCTATGCTTAAATTAATGATGACTGTGTTATTGAACACATTACACCTCAAATCGAACTAATATTTTAAAAGATGAAAGGGTCTATACAAATGTCAAAAAAAATTTTACAATAAAAAACACTACAAAATTTGTTTGCAATAATATATTCGCTGATAAATAAATTAATGAATAACTCAATGAAAAATTAAAGAACTGTTTCACAATTAACATATAATACATTCAACATAAAATGTTAGCTAACAATAAAAGTATGAATATATGTGTGCGTTGCTGTTATACAAGGTGGACTTAGAGCAGATATATTTGACACAAATATATTTTGAAAGTTAGTAATAGGCTCATCAGATGTTTTTAATTTAAATTAAAAATTAACTTTTTTATATATTTTTTGTCAATAACGTCCAGAAATTTTTGTCATACAAAAATGATATAAATATCAGCGAAATGATATTTCCAATGAAAATCTGGTAGCCGAAAGCGACTAGTATACATAAATAGGCCATTTACGGAAGAAAAAGGTTCAAAACCATTAGATCTTTTGAAGACACCTCTCTTTCTTTTGATTGACAAAGAGATTGATCCTATTTCTCCAGTGGCGTGATGAAAGTCAGTGCAATTCCTTTCGGTGCAATACTGTTTGGAATTATCGTACATCATTTCAACAGTTGGTTTCTTTAATTAAATCAGATTTCATTTGAAAAGGCAGGATTATCTGAAGAATCATGGATTCTACTGGAGATTTTTTTAAATCTTAACTTTCCCAGAGATGTATTATATGTAAAGTATAAGAGACATATGTAATTTTGCGCTCATTTGTGAGTTTGGAATGAGTGAAGGGACATTTCCATTCAAATTTGTAATAGTTTTGAAGAATTCAGTTTTATGGTAATACAAATGTAAAGAAAGGCCTTAGGAAATTAATTTCGAAATATCAGGAAGGAAATTTAAAATTTTATAACCTTGAAAAAAATGTGCTATTTGCAATTGTACACCGAATGTGACATGATTTCATTCTAAAAAGATATTATTTTATAAGTTTTCATAGCGTTTCAAAAATAAATAATTGCAGACTTTATTATTCAAAAATTTGATCTTCCAACCTCTATCTGTTAAATTTTGAAAGAAGTAAAATTGTCAGTTATTTTATTGGTAATAAAATCAAACATTACTTAATAAGTGCCTCGCATAACAATCAAAGCAAAACGTAACAAAATTTTAAAAACGTTACTCGCTTATAGAGCGATGTTTCGCAGAACAAGTGTCAAGGCAACACCGTGATCTCACATGCTGGATCGGCATATATCAATCTGAACTGAAAACTTGTTTGAAGTTAGTTCTTATAGTTACATGGAAAAAGTTTTTGGCCGAATAGCGCTACTGAACGTCACTCGAAGAAGTTTGAGCAAGTGCCCATGGTCTCTTAATTGGCAAGATTTTGTCTGTGACTAAGATTAAGGGACTAGTCCTGGATAACAATTGATGAGCTGGTGAAAGAACCTTGTCAGAATTACCGTAGAATCATGGAACTGCATTCTACAAAAAAGCAAATTGCAGCAGAGGGGAATTGCTCGGGAGAGGAAAAAATAATAGAAGTAACCGAGAAACAACCTTCCAGAGAAATAAGAGAGATGTTGAAAGCATGGGAAATTGTTGCATCATATGTTGAAAAGCAGAACCCTGATAAAGCAGTAGCTATGAGCTCTACAAATTTATGATAATGCTGGGTCGCATTTTAGCCAAATTTTTTCGAGCATAACCAAAGAAATGTCTTTAGAAAATTTTCGTTTCAAAAATCATATATTACAAATAATAAATAGAATTATTATAGATTTATTTGAGTATTTTTTTCGGAATGGAACACATTGTCCTATTGTACAAGGATTCCTACGGGAAAAAAATGTTTCGTTTAACTATGTTTTTGCATTACGAGTAAGAATGGGGAACTAATTAAGTCAGTTAAACGAGTTTCTACAGTAAACACAGTCGTTAAAAATGATTTAAACATTAATGATGCGTCTGGGAAAAGAAAAAAAAATGAATAAAACAAGAAAAATTATTGATAGTATGACTGTATAGTAAAATGAAAGGAGCAGAAGTTGAGGCAATGTAATTCTTCACGAATATATTTATGAAGGATAATATTAATTATAGTTATTTTATTAATTTCATCATGGCTACAATAAAAATTAATTTCAAAGCAACTGATTTTATGATATTAAAATGATTATGATATTCAAAGCAACAAAATTTACGACAGCAATCGAATTAGTATCATTGAATTGGGATTTTTTCCTTTTACTTATGCGAAATATACAAAGATAAAGTATTGCAATAGTCGAAAAAAATCAAAATCGGAATTTTTAAGAATTCCCACGTTTTAGATATTCCTGGATCCGAAGAAAACATTTTTGGCATTCTGTCATTCTGTCTGTCTGTCTGTGAATACAATAAATTTAAAAAATTTGAACTATGTGGATGAAATTTGGTATGTGGACTTTAGTCCGTATTTGAAGATTTCTATCAATTTTGAAGTAAATTCATTCAGAGGAAGTCTGTTCATCTGATTGTTTGAATACAAATGAACTCTATAATTACGAATCGTAGAATGCTAGATGGATAAAGTCTGGTACACATATTTAAAATTTAAAGCGTAGATTTATATCAAATTTGAAACCAAATCTGTCAAAGTGTTGACCATCTGTCGGTCTATATTTTTATAAGCATGTAAAAGCGATAATTTAAAAATGCAGTTTAAGTATATGAAATTCGGTATGTGGTTTTGTAATTATAATTGCAGTTCTGTGCAAATTTTGGTTTTAATCGCCCTGACTACTCGGTTTTCTGATACTTGAGTATTAACAGCATCAAAGTGATTTAATTTTTTCAGGGGGTGTGGTTGCAGGACACCAATTTAAAAAATTTCTGTAAAAAAAACTATTGGCTTTAAAAGTCAAAATATTATTGGGAAAGTGCAATTGGTTTCTTTTCTAATTAATAGACGACAACCCGAGCAATTTTATATTGTTTTTTGGTATCAATTTTATGTTAAAAATGCATCAACTTTGGCCCGAATGTGGGGATTTTTTATTTTTTTTTTAGTTCTTAAGAATTGAAATTTCATCAAAATCAGTCACCTGCTTTCTTACAAAATCCATGAAGTTTTAAATCATAATTCTTTAGAAACTTCTAATAGTTTAACCCTTTAAAGGGTCATTTTTTTTCTAGTCATATTATGTTAAAATATTTTTAGGCTTGAAATTAGAATAAGAAAAGGAATTCATTTAGCCTATTCGATAAATTTAATTTTATTAATTAATTAATTTGGTTAATTAATAATTAAGTAACAAATCAAGACACATCATTTGTCCGAGATAAAGAACTGAAGCATCTAAGTTTCTGACTTATTAAAAAAATTTGTCAAAACTTATGCCAACCTACATAATTTCATACAAAGATTGATAAATTTGGTGGGAAGCATACTTCCCACGGCCTTAGAAAGGGTTAAGAGCGAACCAAAGTGGTCTCGTTTGGGAACCCCCCCCCCCCCCGTCTAGGACATATGTTTCTTCGTCTACTTATCTTCTGTTTTGTCGCCTCTCGTATCCGTGGGAAAGCTATAACTTGATGGTTTTCAGAGAAGGGTGTGACGTAGATTTTTTTGTTCGAAGGCAGGGGGGGGGGCATTTTTTTTATTGTCTTCAGAGCAATACCACTCATATTTGAAGTCAGAAAACATTGCACATTTCTGATTTGCATTTCGTTCCAGACGGTTTCTTATTTTTAACGCTCATGTTCTGCTTCATTTTTTGCGATTTCTTTCCTGTACAGTTCAAAAAAATGTGCATAAAACATACACAATGTGTAAAACATACAATGTGCCATTGTGAGTTAGATAAAAAAAAGACACCCTTGCATGTTTCCAAAGATTTCGTGTTAAATAATGAGTTATTCTTAATTTTTTTGCTTTTCATTTGATATTTAACAATTTAATCAGTTTGATTTTAATTGTGAATATATATTTTTAGCATTTTAGTTAGATAGTTCTTATTCTCAATTGAATATTTTATATCAAATTGCAATGGTTTCTATATTTTATTATTTATATGTTGTTGTTACTTAAGGCAATTTACAAGCCCACTGACGGATCTGTCAGAGATTTAAGCCAAGTGATCGTCTCGTTTCTTTCAGTAGCGCCAGCTAGGGTTAGGAGCTACTTATGTGAGAGAGAATGTGACGCATGAAGTTTCGCTGGCACAACCCCTTTTTACGGAGGGGGGGGGGGCAAATTCACACACTTGACAGTTAGAGCACGGAAGAAGAACAGCAATGCCCTAACCGGGACGCCCAGATCACGGGGAAGACACGCTACCCCTATGCCAAGACGCCGGCTATTATTTATATATATTGTTACGAAATTTTCTGCCGGGGTTCGTTTGGATAGTGGAAGTGATATGGTGTAAAGAACTCTCAATCAGCAGGCGGTAGTAGAATAAAAACAACGACGTTTATTTGAACGAAGACACACAGGACAGCATAAAAACGACAACTATATACAGCACAGAAAAGGCAATTATCTTCCGCCGTGAGACGTGTAAACAACAGCACACAACAAGAGTCTACTGCAGACAGTAGCGCACAGCTCATTTCAGCACTAGCTTGACTCCGTCGCTGCGCTGCTAATCCCTGGAAGACCAGTTCTTCACCGTCGATTTCAACTACTCTGCTCCGTCGTTTCCGACTACTACTCGACTCCGTCCACTCTGACCCTCTGTTTGGATGATGGTAGACTTTTTAGAGCTCCCGCCTTGCGTAGCAAGGCTATCTCCAAGATCCTGGTAATTTTGAGCACTGGCGTCATAGAATGCCCTGAACTTTGAGGATAACTGGCGAAATGCACATAAGCACTAGTCGAGGAGAGTGGTGAGCATGGGCGTAGGAGAGGGGGAGAGTTGTCTGAGCCAACTAGCGGTCTTCTATTTCTCTGGGAAGGGATGAGGGTACCAGTCTAAGCTATTGTTCGTAGGTGTCCAATCGGGATGCCGGGATATTGCAGTGGGCTATCTAAGTTTTGAGTAGAATCATCATCTTTTTCTCTTCTTTATTATCTGTTTTTCTTGCTAGCTTTGCTGCTTCTATTAATTTCGGAAATTCCTTGAGTATTTCTCTTAGCTCTTTTAGTGTTTCCAGGGTTTCTAGGAGAGAGGGTAACTCTTCATAGACCGTCGAAGTGGGCTCCGCATTCTGTTTTCTAGGTGTAGATATGGGTGGTGGGTCTTGACTTCTTTGATGTTTCCTTGTTATCTCTGCATAGGAGGGACGTCCATTTATTGTAGTTAGTTTGGGAAATTTGATACAACCTTTCCATTCATCTGTATGACCTGTTTCTTTGCAGTTCACACATAAAGGGTCTTGAATTTTCTCAGTAATACTGCAGCTCCTCGTTGGGTGTGAATCCCCGCATTTGATACACTTAGGTGCCAACCTACAGTTCCTGGCGGAATGATGAAAATCTGCACAGTTGTAGCATATTGTAGCAGTGGTTTTTCTTCGATAACTTTCAACTTTTATTCTTAGGTGGAGGAGGGCCTTTTCATTGTAGATGTTGAGTGCGTTTTTCGTCTTTTTGATCTCGAGAAGAAATATTGGATATAGGGTTTTCATTCTGTAGTTTCTTAGTTGGGATATTCTAATTATACTGTAGTTTCTTTCTTCTAATTCTTTAGTTGTTTCTTCCTTGTCTGTGTCTATGGCGAGTCCTTTCATTATTACTTTTATGGGCCTGTCTTCAAAATTTTCAGATAGTACGAATTCTTCTTTTTTCTCTGTTAAAAATTCGATTATTTTCGTTCTTTCTTCTTCGTTTTCTGGGTGGATGGCGATCATGTTTCTGATGAGTTTATTCTCTGTCTGGGGGAATTTCCTGTGGATTTCTTGAAGTGTTATATTGTAATTACTGACCCTCTGTTTGGCAGCTGCAGACCCTTTTATAGGCGGGGCTAGAAGCCTCTCAACCAATCAGGAACGTTCGAGGCGTATCTCGGTTTCTACTGGACGGATCGGGAAAATTCTCGATGTTTCGGGTATTATCTATTTTGGCGCCAAAGTCGCCAAGTTTGTCGCCAAGCTCTGGGACACCCAGGCTCCGTCCAGTACAGATGACTGTAAAACATTCTTTCCGACGATGGAACCAACTATGCTGGGAAGCCGAATTGCAGGTTTGTAACAATATATATAAGATATAATTTAGAAATTTCGTATTAAATATCTCATAAATTGTATTTTTAATATTTCAAATGTTTCAAATTACGTAATACATAAATAAAAATGTTTATTAACATAAAATATTTATAATTAGAGCTATTATCATAAAAAATTTGTGTAATTATTTCTAAAGATTTTCTTGCTCAGAAACTGCTCTAGACCGGTTGTGTCCCCGATTGAGGATACTACCCTCTGTGGAAGGAGATATATTTTTAAAAAATTGCAAAATCTATGTCTACACAGCCTATTAATCACATTGATTGGGCTTTTACATCATATTTCAAAAGTTTTAATGACCCATCCCTGAAAGGGTTGATTGTCAAATGTCATAACTACAATCCATCATTAAAGTAAGGTTAATAAAACATAAATACACTTATAAGAGAGTAATCGAGAATACGCAGGAAATCACTCCTACTTGTTTTAACATAAGGTAAAAATCGGATTTTCATTTAAAATTGTAGTTGAAAGATATCAACAATACAAATAAAAATATAACAGACTCTGCCAAATATTTTGGGGGGAAAAACATTTTAGAATATGTCAGATTTTTCCAAGATGCACTTTTAAAAGTTTTAGGAAAATGCATAGATAAAATCATGTTTATTCGTTCATCAGAAATAATATCCATTTTCAAAAGAATACATCAGAGAGTTCATTCTCAATTTTGAATCAAAATTTGATAGATTTTTAAATTTATTGAAAAATAAGCAAGAAATGCATATACGTATATGTATTATTTGCTTAAATAAATGAGAAAATATAACTAAAGAAAATAGAAGCATTATTTTTACTTTTTTGTATATGAAAAGAAAGCATTGTGAACGTCAAAAAATGTTGAGAAATCTCTACATTTCAATGACTCCCAAAATACATCTTTTTAAACAGAATATTGTAATTGTCCTACAAAATACAAATCTAACCCCAAAATTACATTTTGGAATTCTGTCTATTTCTCTGTCTCTGTGAGCTCGATTGCTCAAGAAAGCTTTGAATTAGACAGATAAAATTTGGTATATAAATTGTAGGTTTTTATTATGTTTTGAAAGAAATTCCTTCAAAAACCGTCTGTCCGTAATTTTAACACCTTACGTGTAGATCCATATCATTTTACGAACCAAATCCGTCAACATGTTGACCATTTGTCACTTATCATGTAAACGTATCTCAAAATCCAGTGATTTAGATAAATGAAATTTGATATGTGATCTTGATACTAGAATTATTATTTAGTATGAAATCTTGTTTTCAATCGATAGACAAAAAGGTGTCCAAAATAAAAATAAAAATCTAAGCATTCATTAAGTTAATTTTTATGCGAGGAGAAGTGGATAATCCCTTTATTAAATAAAGTTTCGGAAAGGCCACACCCGAGGATTTGATATGCTATCTATAATTCAAACTACATTAGGTTTTATAATTTCCCATCGATTTTATTGCTTCCTAATGATGTTTTTAATCTGAAAATCTTGCAGTATAATTTTTATCGGGGCACTTTTATTAATATTTTTTTCAAAAGACTGAATTTTAGTCTCCCGTAATTTAAAAAGATAGAAAGGCTTTAAATATGGATATAATAGATAGATGTATAACTTTCTCATTCATAGAGATCATAGCTCTATACGTTTATAGCTCATAATCGTCTAGGGCCATTTAATGATTTCATTGATTGCACCATTTATGATTTACATTATTCATATTGAAAATGAAATTCGAAATTTCGCAGTGTGTCTAAATAAGAAGAGCGAACTTTGGGTAGGTTTTCACAGTCCAGATTTTCCCCCTTTCATCAATATTAAATATATTGAGATATTCCTCCATTGAATATAAATTGGTACGAGCAAACTTTAGTTGAATTTTCAGTCCAGATTTTTCCCATTTCATCAATCTTGTCACATCGTGTCTAAATAAGAAAAGCGAACTTTGGGTAGGTTTGCACAGTCCAGATTTTTCGTATTTCATCAATATTGGATATCTTTAGAACTTACTCCATTGAATCTAAATTAGTACGAGCAAACTTTAGTTGAATTTTCAGTTCACATTTTTCCCATTTCATCAATATTGGATATCTTTAAATCTTGTCCCATCGTGTCTAAATAAGATCTCAAAATAGCTGGCAAATCCTGGGGAATAACACTTCGACACAGAAAATTTTTGTATAAGACTGTCATTGAAAGGATGCTTTCACACGGAGCAGGAGTTTGGTGCCTCCACCCAACGGTTAGATTAGCAAGAAAGCTCTCTTCCAACCAAAGAGGCTTTCTGTTAGCAATTACCATGCCTACTGCAGCACTTCAGGCTATCATCGGCTTGCCACCACTTCATCTGCAGCTTCAGATGATGGCAAGAATAACTGAACTGTACAGACTTCGTGGAATCGTACATGATATGCCACACATCAGCCCATACGAGTATGAACACAGAGCTACGGGCTGAACGTCACATCCTTCCAAACATCTCCACTCACATCAAATTTCGTTGGAAGACGGAGGGTCTCAGAATTTAGTACTCGGGATCTATACCGATGGATCAAAATCCTCAGCAGGAGTTGGGACTGCATTTTCTGTCGTGCAAGATGCAATGACTATACACCAATGATCAACCAGCATATTGAAAGAAAACACGGTCTTCCAAGCTGAATTACTAGCACTCAATAGAGCAGTCAAACACGCAACCTCTCTTCCTACATCAGATCCAGTTACTATTTACGTCGACAATAAAGCAAGTATACAAGCTCAAGTTCTCCAAATTCCAATAGCCAATTAGCAAGAGATACATTTACCCTTCTTCTTGCAAATCCTCACATTAAAATCTCATGGATCAAGGCACATGTAGGCTATGAAGGGAATGAAGCTGCGGACAAACTAGCCAAAACAGCGGCTAATGCTAATCAAGATCGGAATGTAATGAAGCTTCCAAGATGTCATCTGAAGAACATCCTCCAAACCGATATGATGACAAGATGGCAAAAGGAATGGGAAGAAGGCGAAACAGGCCGCTCCACATTCAACATAATACCGAAAGTTTCTCTCTACGCGACCAACTGGAACAGAGCGGATGTTCTTTTCTTCACTGGACACGGCCCATTCCCGACATACCTACACAGATTCCATCTGGCCAACTCTCCTTACTGTAGATGTGGGGAGATAGGATCCCCAATTCACTATGCCACCGAATGCCTACTGACTGTCTCATGGCACATGAGAAACTCGAGGAAGAATGGTACAGGAGAGTTGCATCGCCCTTTCACGCGGAAAGATCCACCCCATAGTAAACCATATTCATAAATACCAAGACCTCTTCAAGTCTACACAATAGCTGAGACCAGAATACCTTTTTTCAAAATCAGCCGAAATTATAACTTCAAAAGTCCCTCAAAAGTGCAGTTCTCACGAAGGAAATCAAAATCACAAGACTCAGACGGACGTCACAGATTTCTGACTCTTCAGTGATTATTTATGTGCTTATACAGGTCATACAGATGTTCTCAATGTAATTTATCAATTTTTTCAGTCAGTAATCTTGTTTCCCTGTAAGTTCAACCCATAGTTACCATTTGTTTAAGGATTCTTGTCCCCTATATCCAGTTATTACTTCACCAAAAAATTACAATCGCATAGGATTTGACACCGATGGGATTCTCTCTTGAGAACCCTGGATGTTCTGTCGTCTCTTTCTTTCTACCAACAATTTCTTTCTTTCATTCATTTTTTTTTCATTTTTTTTCTTCCATCTTGTGCTCATCCAACTGGTTAGATAACTTAGTGTTATAGGCACCGGAGGCACAGGATGGCGTTATGTTATGTGTCTAAATAAGAGCTAACAAACTTTAGCTCGATTTGCACAGTCCAGATTTTTCGTATTTCATCAATATTGCATATCTTTAGATCTTACTCCATTAAATCTAAATTAGTAGGAGCAAACTTTAGCTGGATTTTCTGTCCAGATTTTTTGAATTTCATCAATATTGGATATCTTTAGATTTTACTCCATTCAATCTATTAGTAGGAGCAAACTTTAGCTGGATTTTCAGTACAGATATTTTTCATTTCATCAATACTAAATATATTTAGATCTTACTCCATTGAATCTAAATTAGTACAAGCAATCTTTAGCTGGATTTTCCGTCCAGATTTTTTGCATTTCATCCGTATTGGATATCTTTAAATCTTGTCCCATGTATCTAAAAAAGAACTAACAAACTTTAGCTGGATTTGCATAGTCCAGATTTTTCGTATTTCATCAATATTGGATATATTTATATCATACTCCATTGAATCTAAATAAGTACGAGTAAACTTTAGTTGGATTTTCACTCCAAATTTTTCGCATTTCATCAGTATTGGATATCTTTAACTCTTGTCCCAGTATGTCTAAATAAGAACTAACACACTTTAGCTGGATTTTCAGTCCAGATTTTTCGCCTTTCATCAGCATTGGATATTTTTAAATCTTGTCCCATCGTGTCTAAATAACAAACTTTAGCTGCATTTGCACAGTCCAGATTTTTCGTATTTCATCAATATTGGATATCTTTAGATTTTACTCCATTGAATCTATTAGTAGGAGCAAACTTTAGCTGGATTTTCGTTCCAGATTTTTCGCATTTCATCAATATTAAATACATTTAGATCTTACTCCATTGAATCTAAATTAGTACGAGCAAACTTTAGCTGGA
>JAPMOR010011796.1:63108-99923 GCA_026543865.1 Argiope aurantia
AATAAGTAATATTTGTAACTGAAACTTTATATATATCAAAAAATTAATCTAAAAAATACTTCGATTTTTGAAATCTAGCAGATGAAAAAGGAGTTCCTATGGAATATAATATGGTCCTGGGTATATATGATCACAGTTAATAAAGACGATTCTCTCTCTGTCTCTCTCTTTCAATAATTTCTGCGTAACAAAATATATTTTTGTCTTTATATTACTGGACAAAATATTTTTATATTACTTGATATACGCATCATGAATATCGTGATCACTATGATGTAGTTTTAATGTTCTCAGATTTGCAGGTTTTAGTCCTAGCAAAAGTCAATGTCGGAGAATAGTAAGATCCATATAGTACGATTACATTACGTATTTTTTGTCTGTGTTGTATACTGTGCGCATGCATGTGCGCTTGCGCGGAAAAGGAACGTTAGAAAATTATATCAGTTGTTAGGTTCGTTTAAGGATACGCCTCTTTAATAAAACTTGTTTGTACAGTTATCAAATATTGTGTCATTAAATTAAAATTTTTAAAAACGATGTATCGCGTTAAAATCTACATTAAAAACATCTTCTTAAAAGTGAGGTATTTTGAATCTTGAAAAGTGACTTTTGTGATATTGTTTATTTTGTACTAATGAACGAACAACAATCACTGCTCCATTATTTGTTTCAATCAAAATAAAAAATATGTACAAATTTATTTTCATTTCATATGACTTTTTCGTTAGTTCGTATTATTCAAATTAATTTATCAGTAAATTCTTCTCCTACGATCTTTGAATTAATAATAAGCAGTCTATTAATTGGCAATTTATTTAAAAAAATTTAATAAATAATATTAATAGTTTCAAACCATGCAAAGCTTTATTTCTTAGTTTATGTAACTTTTTTTACGAATTTATATCTGAGATATGTTGAGTGGATTTCATAAATTTTAATCAGTCACAGATGATGTCCCGCTCCCTACAATTGTGATTCCCACCTGTGGGGAAACATGTTATTCTAAAAGCAGTGGATGATTTAGACCACAGCAGTATACTTTGTGATGCCCATCTTTTAATAGGCTGGTCACTTTAGTTTCAAATTTCAAAACATTTTTAACACGCTAATATCTTAAGATATTATGTGCTATTATTTAACTTTATTAATTTGTATTTGTTTTTTTTATCAATTATGATTTCGAGAGCCCGACATCCATGTTTGAACCAAATATTATTGAAGACGTTTCTCTATTCGTAGTATATTCATTTTATTCGCCATTATTTGCCAAGAAACATGAATTAAACAGGGTTGTCATATTGTTTCATGGACTGTCCTATTATTCTCTTTTGTTTGACAGATTAGGTGAAACTCAACCTGTATTATAAAACACACATACATGACTTCTTTATTTAGACTCAGCGCAATACACAATAACAAATTTTTATTTGCCGAATCCTTCTTAGGAGCTTTTGGGATTCAAATACCTAAATAGAAGGGCAACTAATTTGGCTAATATCCTAGGTGGCTTAAATGCAGGCTACGCCACTATGTGTTACAATATTTTTCATTAATGGAAGGATATAAAATAATAAAAATAAGCTGTTACTTTTAATTTAAAAATAATGATAGACAAAAGTATTTAATAGTTCCTATTATGATGCCCATAACCTTTTTGTACTTGAAGACTTTTTCTAAATAAGTAAAAAATTACAAAGGAAGTCAGAAAAATGTGTGTGTTTTTTTTACCTTTTCAAAAAATTTAACTAAATGGCTGTTTGATAAATGTTACACTAGTATACATTCTACTATTCTCTGTTAAATTCTTTCTAACTATAAATTCAATTTGACAGTTTATCCTGCTATTTTTATGAAAAATTTAATTATCTAGTAGATTTGAAACATTTTTTTTTGTCTTTGAGAATTTTTTTGACATCTTAATTACAAAAGACGCATATCTTTCTTTCACATTTTTATTTTCTGATATTTCAGATTTTAGAATCAAAAAATAAATAATACATAAATAAAAACCACATCTTTTATTTTTTCAAATAAAAATCAAGCCATCTGAACTAACTTATCCATTCTATGTATTCCTTACACAATGCGGTGGCAAGCAGTCAATAAGACGCTGAGAAATCTAAAGAGGAAGGGAAAAAAACAGGTACAGAAACAAAGACCTTCTAGGTAAAAGAAAGACCTTCTCTAATTTGTCAAAACTTTTCGACAGACAGTAACACTTTAATCCAATCAGTTTCAGCCTTCGGGTCGACTTCCTAAAATGCTCTGGAGTTCTCTTTCAGTTTCTAATCTTTAATTACGTTACCATAGAGACAAACGGGAACGTGGACCCTGCAGCAGAAGACAAAGAATCAGGCAGTAGTTGTTGCCAAGGAAACACTTATTTGAATAAATGTGGGATAGTTACCTCTAAAAATTTTCTTTCCCTACCTTAATTAGAGGCCTTGATTGTTTGGTAACAGGCCGAGATGATGCAGGGGCTTCGGGGACCCATGCCTTGATAATTAAGGACACAATTCAGATGCAAATGGAGCGTGTCTCTCGGTTAAAGTATAGTTCTGTAGATTGCGCGTTAAGCTCTGAACTTCGCCAGGGAATAGGCACCATTGTAGAACGAGAGAAAAGAAAATGCAGCGTATTTAATCAGAAAGGATATCATTATCCTGAAATTAGCCTATTTCTTGAAGGAGATGGAATAAAAAAGAAAAATATCCTAGAAGCAGGGAATTTCTTTTGGAATAAGTCTCTCTTGATGTCCAAGCGAATGTTTTTTCTGCCAGTAAAAGATGGATGTTAGTTTTTCGTAAAAAATCCTCCTTTGAGCTTAATTTGTCTCAGATGGTGTTTAATTACGTCTCGAACACATTAACTTTTCATTAAAGTGGAAACTTAGAAAAATATATTAAAGGTAATTTATAAAGGAAAAGTAATTAGAAACTTCATCAAGTATCTTAAAGCAAATTTCAATAAATGTCAGTTTAACAAACATTTACATGAAAAGTGAAACATTCCTTTTACATTTAAAATGCAAATCAATTTTTTATCTGTTTATTGATTTTATTCTATGCATTTTAATATCTCATATTAAATTATATCTTTACCTGTTTCTAAAAATCAAATTAATAGCTTCATTACAATCAATTTACATATTTATTTCATGCTTATCTATGCCATCATTCATCAAATAATATTCTAATTTTTTTATTACCAGCTCATCATTTGAATATCCATCAAAAATTATGTTTACATTTCAAATTTTTATTGTAACATAATTAAACTTATGAAATAAAAAGCAGTCTGTTGTAAGACCAACAATGTAAATTATTTGTAAATTTCTTTCTCAGATATAGTAAAGATGTTTCTTCTGAGGGAATGGTTTTTTTACAGGGGACTAGTAAACTGGTGGGAATATTGGTTAATTTTTCTTCACATTCGTTCAAAAATTCCTGTAAAAAAAATGAATGCAGGGTTTGGTACGGCATTACGCTATGCTATGCGATTCGAACCTGCAACCAAATAAACAATAAATTTAATCCAGTCTCATGAAGAGTACTTAAAATACCCACTTAAATGTTCGAAATTTTATCCATTCCATCTTTTATCATAACTTTGTTTTTATTGTTTATAATATTTCTGAACTTATCTATCTACCACTTAAACTATCAATCTATCATTTAAATATTTTTGAAAATACACCGATAGAAAAGTTATTTTAATAAAACAAAGTATTAGGATATTTAGTAGTTATTAACATCTTAAACAATGTACTTTAAAGAAAAATAGCTAACACAAAAATTTATATCATCGATTTAATTTAAAAAGTTGGTATTTTTTACATTCCAAATTTGATCACAAATTTCTTTAGGCATAATTAAAACAAAAGCACTGTCTGATTCTTAAATTTCCACCAATTTATCAAATGCGATCCTAAGATGGCATTTTCTGCATTGTATTAATTAATCTTATTCCTTTACCTCTCTAAATTCCAAAAGCAAGTAGCTTTAGTTTTTGTTATTTCTGAATCAACATTTGATGTTTTTAATGCCCTTTTAATGTTGTTTTGTGTTTGTTTAGCTTTCAGCTTATTTTCTTATTTCAAGATAATACTCCTTTTAATTCAAATAGTCTAATCTAAACAATTCTTGTCATCCAATCGAAGCAAATTTTGGTAAATAACAAAAAAAAATGCAGAAATTTATCATTAAATTATATTGATAAAATTATTACAGCACACTGTTTCCAAATGAATTTCCTTTCTGAAGATATAACAATATATTTCGCTCTCATTTTAAAAAAGTGAAAAGGACAATTAATTCTTTGCCAAAATATTTAATTGAAGATATCCAAATGCCAGCACTTGTTTTCTAACAGCAACGGCTTATTAACTTTTCTAAACAACTTTATCGCATACTCTCTAATAAAAAAATTATGCAGTGAACTCCTTGCATGGAAAATGCGTACAATAATTGCGAAATATTAATCTTCCAGTTAATTTAGTATTTTTATTGGATCTATCGTGTCACCCTTGGTAAGTGTTTTGGTGATAAATTTCTGACACGATATCAAAAGTATCCAAAAATCAGACGCGTAATAACCTATTAAAACAAAATTTTGACCTCAAAATTACTTTTAAAATCTCAAAATCACGTATCAGTATTCAAAGTCACTGCGTTTTTGAGTTATCGCGTTTAAATGTTTCGGAAAATACAGACCGTCAGACGGACACCCCGTCGTTAGATTTCGCTTAGGTAGGCGTCTAAGCTAAAGATGTTACATCCGAGTACCAAATTTTATCTATTTAGAAATATTCTTTTTGTAGTTATTGAGTTAACTTATATTCGAACAGTCGGACTGTCACATACCCTCAGAATTAATTTGGTTCAAAATCTGATAAAAAAAAAACCTACAAATTTGGTGTAAAGATTGTATACTAAATTTCATCTGTCTTGAGTTATCCTTGTCACAGACAGACAGTCGAACATCTTTCAAAAATATATTTTTTGAACTGAGGGAAATCTAAAACGTGGAGATTCGTCAAAATCTCGAGTTCGAATTTTTTGACGATTACAATACTTTCTTTATACTATGTGTACGAGAAAGTAAAAATAACTCCATAAATCACGTTTACATTATTGCAGCATAAATTGACTATTTTTAATTCCCAATATTTAATAGGATTGAAATTACAACAACGATCCACATTAGGTAACTTTTTCCTACATTATGTTGTACAAATTCAGACTCAGTTCCTCGACCATTTTTATTTAATTTGAAAATATCAAAAAAAAATTTATCTTCATTCTAAAAGTAGAGAAATTGATAACATGCTTTATTAATAAACTAAACTTTGCTCTTTAAAAATGTGTCTGCTATTTGTCATACTTACCTTATATGACAAATAGAATAATATATCATTTTATCATAGACAATTTTAGAAAACTGTTAAAACTACAAACCACTTCCTTAGATAATGTTAAAACTGTAAACAAAAAGAATAGATTCCACTCTGTTTTTTAAGCTCTCGGGAGAGCCTAGCCCACTTCTTGATATCAGTCATTTCTGATAAGAATAAAAAGTAAGTAGAGGCGCAATCATGCTTTATTCATTCTACCTGAGGTGATAACAGTTCAAAAGATCTATAACTCTATTCTTCGTATAGCACAAGAAGTGTCGCATGTTAATTTTCTCTAATTCTCGACCTTCAAACGTTCATTGGGTGAATATGTTTCGTCTATTTGTGTTCATATTCATATTTCATAACATTCAATGTCTAACATTACAGAAAGAATTTGCTTATCTTGATCCTCACGGTAAGTTGAATGTTTCTTTTGAATTCTTAGACTTATCTTTGGTTTCAAAACGTGATAAGCCGCTTCAAAATTTGAAAAAATGAAACTTAAAAAGGTACAGAAAAAAGTTGAACATGTGGAGTAATAATTACAATACCTTCAGATCATTCACATATCGATCAGACCTCACATATTTGAAAGATGGATGAAAAACAAACAAACAAAATTTTTGTTTCCTTGTTTACCATACGAAAATTATTACAATCATCAAAAATTTCCCTTAACCGATAAGTAAGAGTTTTGATTTTTCAAACAAAATCTTTTCCCTACGATATTTTGAAAAAAAAATGTTTTTAGAAATATAATAATATTTTAATAATCTAGTATATAACAGATCAAAAGATTGCGTCAGATTAAAAATGCTGAAAAAAATTATGAAGAAAGATTTTGCCTTTTCCTGCTGTAACTGTGTCCATGTTATGCTACAAATGAAAAACGAATAAATAAATATGAAATAAATGAAAAACTTTTATGTCTGTATTGTATTTGTATAATTCCACGGATGAATATAGATTTATTGAAATGTTAATTTTCGATTATTTCTTTGCTGGTAATTTAATTTTAATGTATATTTTTTTTTCTCTTCGAAATCGTTTTAACAGTAAGATTTCATTCTCGTGCATATCATTTTCTTATGTAAATGTTACGGACTTAGTAAAGGAAAGTTGTTGCATATCCTTCATTCTCTCATTTGAAAACATTTAACCCTTAATGACCTAGAGTTTCAATTTTGATACCAATCTTTTAAACCGAATGTTCACATTACTATTAGTTTTTTTTATAGGTTGGCTGTACGTATTTTACTGTTGTATAATATTCTTTCCAACGAAATTTTAAAAAATCAAATGTCATTATTGTTTTTATTATCTATGACATATTACTTGCGCGGCAAAGTGAACAAGTAAACACATTTTACTAAAAGTTTTGTAGAATACAAATTTGATATATTTTCTTTTTCTGAAGAATATAAATACTTTTGAGGTAAGTGAATATATTATTTTCGCTATGATATAATTATTTTTTGCGAGTGCATGTTTTACTTGAAGAAACTAGTGCTATTTTTGTGAGTATCAATTTTGATACTTCAGGCATTCCGCTCTACATAAAACCTACCTACTAATTCTTTAGCTATTTTTCCCTTCATCTAGACCCTCAAGCAAACACAGTAATATTAAAAATAAATCACTTTCGTAAATCAGGCTACTAAGGGTTAAGTATTAGAAGGGACCGATTTGGCGAAGTACCGGATTATATAAAGACTATTATATAGTTGTATGTCTGCTTGTCTGTAATAGGATAATATTAATACAGTAACTCAAATGCGCGGTTACGATAACAAGATAGATAAGATAGATGTCAGATAAAGGAAATTTAACACGATATCCTTGGAGAAGATGGGTGGAAGTGGGGATATCAAGAGTACAGAAATGGTTTATACCGTAAAGTACAGAAAGGGTTTGTAATTAAGTTGTCACCCGATGAAAAAACATACCTCCTGCATGAGAGATAGTGCTGTGACTGGTGATGACATGGACTCCATTCTCAGTTTCCGTATTAATGTCGCAATGCCTATCATTCAGATCACCCGAGATGCCAAGGTAGGGCAATGGTAGCTTACTTGTGATTGTAGTTCTAGTACAAATATAAATATGCACCAATTTTTTTTTTATTTAAAGTGTTAGTGTCTTAAGATACAGTAACTCTAATACAGCACTAAATATTACTCATTGGACAGACACTTTATAAAAATATAAAATTTGTTATTCATCATAATATTTATTAACTCAGACTGGATAGATCATTTAACCTGTTAGATGCATATGCCTAATAGTAACTACTTAAAACTCTAACCGTTAGGTATAATGGAACCCGATTAGAGTGGACATAATGTATATACTATATAATCCATGTTTGCTAAATACTACAGAGTTATTGAATTAATAATATAGAAATTTTAATACTTTAATATTAATATAAAGCCTTTCGTTGCATTTATTTTTCTAGCAGATATCATTTTTCATATATATTTAATTTCTTATAGACACTCGCTAAAAATTACACTTTTCTTCGTTTAATTTGCAGTAAGAGTTAACTTAATCTTTTAATTTTAGCTTTCGTCAAAGGGATGGCAACACATTGACAAAGGCCAATTTTTCCCATATATACATAACTTTCTCGTAAAGATGAAATTTTATTTCTAATTTAAGCTAGATAAATTAATTGAAAATATGCTTAAAATGTTTTTAAAAATGGATAAAAATAGAAACTTAATACATATGTTAAAAAATTGGTAACATTGAAAAGATATATATATTTTTTTTAATATTAAGATGACGAGAAAATCAATTTTGTACTGTAATAGTTTCGGATGCCATCGCGGATAACACTAAACTTTGCTTTTAATAAGTCTTTAGAAATGTAAAAAAATTTAGATTTCGTTATTAAAATCCTAATTTATAATATATTTTGACTTTTACTGAGTTTGTAGGAATGTAAAAAAATTTAGGCTTCATATTGAAATTTTAATTTAAATATACTTTAATTTTTAATGAGTTTTCAGAAATGGTCTTCTTTATGATGTATATTGCAGTTCTATTTCCTTATTGTTTTCAATGCACCATGCTCATATTTTTGTTTTCATCAGCACATTTTTTATAAAACCCATTCTGTACTTTTCAGGTGTCAAATGAAAGCGCATTTCTTAAATAAAATATTCTTTTATTAATAAATTTTTCCGATTTCTTAATCTGAAATATATTTCATAATTATTAAATAATCTCTTAATAAATGTTTTTCATTAATTCATTACCAGATGGCTCTTCTGATATGAAAATAAAATTTAATTTAATCGATGAATTATAGAAAATAATTAAAAATAATGCAATTACTGATAAATAACCTCTAAAATATTAAAAATTCATTTTTAAAGAATGCATTTTAAAAGATGTTCCAAAAACATTTGAATTTGCCACCTTTCGTGTAGTAAAGTCTTGGCAACCCTATCGAAAAAAAAAAACATTTGACAGCTGATAGTTTAGGGTTAGTAAAAATGGAGCGTTACAAGATAGAACAACGTGTTAACGCAAGATTTGAATTTTTAAAGAAACGCAGTTTTTTTTCCCTTTAAATGGATATATTTTTATTTAACAGTAAAGTGCTGAGGATAGGGTTATGCGCGAAATACATTGGGCAAATCGCCTCCATGGTCTTGCTGGTACATACACACTCTTTTGTGGAAATTTTCCAAGACCATTTTGCATAAATGCGACTGAATTTCGTTGATGGAGTGTTGAATTCCTTTCTTCATTGTACGCTTTATTGTGGTTTGCTGTATTGACCTTTGACTTCAAATACTCTTATAAAAAGAAATCCGATGGTGTTAAATCACACAAACTATAGGGCAAATTCTCAAATTTTCAGCTGTGGAAATTGAAAAGTACTGTGGCAGCCAGGCTTTCAGTATTTTTGAAATATTTTTCAACAATGAAAACACTTTGTTCTATCATGTAACACTCCATTTTTTTAACCCTAAGCTATCAGCTGTCAAATGTCTTTTTAATAAGATTGCCAACACTTCACTGCAGGAATGGTGGCAAATTCAAATTTTGCGTTAATTTTGAGACATTCTATATAATTATAAAAGAAATTATATTAATTACAAATGTAAAAGTAATTATATATAAACTAACATAAATCAAGATATTAAAATGTTAGGTATCGCTGCTGATTTTTAATATATATCGGCATTAGCAAATGAAACACTTCTACCTGAAGAAGATTTGACAATAATTTTTTGCAGTGACGAAAAAAATCGAAGGCAAATGATATTATATCACGCCCACCTCATATTTGTAAATTTCGAAACACTTGCAACATCAGATTCTTTTATCAGTAAATGTTAAAATTATCTTATGTGTCTCCTAAAGCACTTTCTTAATTTTTTTCTATCTCTTTTTCCACAAACGCCGAACTGAATATCATATACTTTAAATTGAAATAAGCAGTACTGATAAAAATTTCAAAAGCTAAACAACTCAGGTAGGTTGGCGTCGCTTAAAGATTGCAGGCATTACGTTGTATTTTTGTATCTTGAATTTCAAGAATTGTTTCATGTATTTTTATCCGTATATTTTATTGAATTTGATGAATTTGTTATGTCTTATTCCTGAGAAAATGCAAATGGGATTCCAAACAAACTGAAAAAAACCATCTCCAAACTTTAAAAACACTTTATTATTAAAATTTTGCTTTTTATTTAATTTTTCATAATAATTACAAATTAAATAATACTAGGCATCCACTCTATTTCTATCCCAATAGTTAATTTTTTAATCTTTAAAGGTACACAACTATTTGCAGTTGGAAAAATATTTTAAATTAAGCAAATGAATATTTTTTATGCTATTTGAGTCAATAAATGCACTTCTGAAATAGAAATTTAGATTTTTATACATTTCTCGGATCTTGCAAGTCGAATTAAATAAAATAATATGTGTTTAACACTCAGAGAGGTCAAAAAGAAGATTCATCAGAATACCGATGTTGAATTTTTTGACGATTACAATGCATTCTTTGCGCTCAATATATTATGAAAAATGGAAAACGATAGTTCTATGCACGTATGAAGCGAAGAGAACACAGTTAAAATGTCAGCTCGCACGTCTTTTTAATTTAATTATTCGTATAAAACAATTACATGCAGGTTTAATATTTTTTAAAGCATAATAATTCTTTTTAGACAATTTAACAAGTCTTTTGCAGGGTGGTGACACGATAATTGATATTCGCTTTTAATGTTTTAATGAAATCGCCAGGCAAATTACTTACTTGTCTCAATAAAAAAAGAAAGCATTTTCTGCCACTATCGGATGTTAAAGAAGAAGGATTCTCTTTAATATCTATGTCACCTCATGTCTAATTTACATGACAAATAAAAGAGTGAAGTTTCAGTACCATGAAAGTTAGATAAATCGGAGAATTGCAATTTTAAGCGCTATGAACTTCACTCAATTATAATGGCTTATATACACAGTGTTAGATGTTAGTTTATTAAACAAACAAGGCTTTAATTTCTATGTATTTTCTTTCTTTTTGTGTCTAAAATATTTTCTTGAAGGAATCATAAATATTAAGTAATACATAAAGGATTTAATTGAAAGCAAATTCAATCAATATTCAGAATGAACTAGTTAATGATCAAAACTGGCTAATCTATAATACTTATTCTTAAATATAAAACGTAAGGTAGCAGCATTCCAGGAAATTCTTTTTTTATATAATATCTCTTGTTTGCGGTTTTTTTTTTAGTTGTTGTGACAAGGTATTGCGTCAAGTTTTATCTATCTATAGTAAACTGCTGCATCAAAGTAATCCAACCACCTGTTCTAATTTTGCAATAAACTGATCTTAGAATATATGAATACTTAAATCACGCAGAATTTATTTTTAAATTCAATGGTGACATATAAAAAAATGTTTTTAAAAAGGAATGAAAATCAATAAGAAAAAGAGAATGAAAATCATCTATTAACTGTCAAATAATTTTCCTAGAAATGTAGTAAGAACGCCGTGGCTAAATGAATAAATTTCGGACACCAAAGTCACTGACGTTGGATTTGATTCCATCAAAAATCCACTGATTAAAGGAGTACTGCCTTTCGTGGCAAACTTTCTCCTATATGTGTGATTGGATTTTTGAAGGAAGATCTGCTGATTAAACAATCATTCTGTGTTATTTTACGACGTTCCAATATTATGAAATTCGCCCATAATAGCACTTTTATAGATTTAAAATGCAAACCCTTAACTATGGAGCTCCATTTGGCTAGAAACCTAATTATAGTGTTTTTCAATTTATAATCGATAGTTAAATCATTCATAGACGTTATAATTTGATGCAAAAATAACGATGAGGCTTAAACAATTGAAGTCAAATAGTTTTAGTAAAATCACTAAATGACTATATTTTTTAAATTGTGAATCACTCAAATTAAGTAGTGAAAAAAATTTTAAAGGTAATTATAAGCAAACGTATCTGAACTAAAATTAAAAATCTGAATAGTTATAACAAAATAATACGTTTCAACAAACTTATATTATGGATTTACATTTTTATTATTATTATTATTTTACAAACATTCGCTATGGATGACAATCTTAAATATGTCTTGTAAAGTAATCAACCGTTAAAAAACCCGAGATCACTATAAACAATGAAAAAAAATCCTTAAAAAAATACAAGATGATTCATAATGAATAAATTCCCCAAAAGCAGTTTCTAAACATTCCAGACAGAAATTTATAACATTATACTAAGCAATAAAAAAATATGCGAATTATTCGTGATAATATTATTAAGATTTTTAAAGCGACAAAAATAAAAATCTTGGTTATAATAAATCTTAGTTGATCGTGGAAAATAGAAACATTCATTCATTTATTTAAAATTCGGTGTGTCCAGAATATTTCTCAGAATATGATACCTTACTGCATTAAATTTAGACTTCATAATTTTTGAAATATATTTATAGGCCGGAAAGAAATATTATTATTGATTTCATTTCAATCCGTTTGAAAGCAAAACTAAAAACTGAATTTTATGCTGAATCTCAGAAATTTTTGTTGAATTATTCTTTGAGATATTACATAAATTATGAAAAATATTTTGTAGTTCACATAAGACTTATATACCGAGAAATTCTGTTTGCAATACCATTATTCAATAATAATAATAATAAATAAATAAATAACAATAAAGATGATAAATAAAATAAAACGCTTGGTTTTATTAAAAAATATCTTTATATTAATTGCAATTTCATCATTTCCACTTTAAATTAAAGTTGAAGTTTTACTGGAAATGACAACAAATTAACAAAATATATATGGTAAATTGAACGAAACGATCTAAACAACAGTATAAGTTTGGTATGACTGTCAAAATTTGTTTGAGAATCTATTAAGAGACCAGTTACTTAAAATATTTTATTGAAAATTGTAGCGAGCGGTAATAGTGGCGAACCGGTTGTTCGCCAAAGGCGGCTAGTCAATAATAAAATGAAAGAATTGAAGAATATTCTAGTAGAATAATCATGCTTGATAAATGAGAATAATGATGGAAATGAAATCAAAATAATTAAATGAATAAAAAGAATTGGTAAGTGTCCAGAATGATGCACATTGAAACTGACATAAATTCTATCTTATCCTTATTGTTTTTATACATCAGATATGAAATACTACTTTTTTCCCGGCTACTTCTTTATTTTATAACTGGAGATAACAATTGTAAAAATCAAAAGTAAGTATGTGTAAGAAAAGTAAATATATTGCATTTTCCTGTATTTTTACTTACATGACACCAATTAATATTTTACATTATTTAAATTTATTACATTCATAGCACACAAACATATAATCACACACAAAAGGTAAAAATCCATATAATTATCCATTTAAAAATTATAATGGGTTTTTTTATTTGAGTCTGGGTGCATACTCAATTCTTGTTATCACAATCCTGACTGTCTTAATTATATTGAATTACATCTTTTAAACCATAAACTATTATAAAAGGTGGATTATGAAATGGCTGTCAGTCTAGTAGATAACTTCTCCTCTATGATCTAGTAGATAAATTCTTCTTCATTATGATTAAACATAACATTTTCTACATAAAGTAGCATAAAATAATTTTTATATAATACGAAGCGATCCATTTACCATGTTTTATTTAAAAAGCCAGGGCCAATATATTACAAGTAGAAATATGCCAATTGTAATGTATGTATGTAATAATATTTTAAAATTAAATTGAATCCTAAATAACTTCCTAATTTTTATCATAATTTAGTTCGCATTAATTTCGTTCTAAAATGATCTCTTATTTCCCGATCCAATTCCACTTTTTATTTAATTACTTTTAACACGAGCTCTATAAACTGCAAATTTCATCATTTTCTCACATTCCGAGGAAGCGATAAAAATCCTTAATGTTTAGCACATTCTTTTAAAGATACTTAAACTTCCCTACCCTAAATCTACAAGTATCAAAGAAATCTCAATCAAAATGTCATTGTAAAACCCATTGAAAGGAAAATTTCGGTCACTTTTACTCTTTTGATCTTGTGTCATGATGTAGACTGAAGTATTTCTTAACGCTTTTTATCTGTATAAATTATGTCTCCTGCGATGGAATGAACCAAGTTTGAAAATTCAAAAGTGTCTTCTCTTTGGTCACACAACTGCTAAAATATGTTTACATGCATATTTTAATGTGGCAATTGTGTTCTGCACAAAATATGTGGATTTTATTACAGAATCTATTATATATTGCTCTAAACAATTAAAAGAATATAGGCAAAAGAAATATAAAGAATATATATATAAAAAAAGCCTCACATGGTTGAAATAAAATTAGGTTCTTTGAGATAAAATTATGTTCCAAATAAAAGATGGATAACTCAAAAATTTTGTTTAGTAACTCAAAATTTGGGACTTCTAATTAAATAAAATATTTCATTTTTATTTTTAGTATTATAACCACTAACACCTAGCGAACAGAAATAAAAATCTATAATGTGATTTCGCTGTTCGCGCCACATCACATGAAGGCTAAAACGAAACGAATTTTTCTAATTTTTTGAATGCTAATCTCAGAAGTATGAAATTAATTTATGAAATAATTATAGGATAAGGTTTCTTTACTCAAGAAAAAAAATGCCAGATATCAAGTTTAAAAAAGAAACTTTATGCTTAATTAAACTAAAAACAGATTTTTATACAAAAAAAACTTCTAATTAGAAAACTGAATTTTTTTAAATCTTTTTTCCCAATTTCAGTGACTAAAAATCTATAAGAAATAATGAAAAAAACCTATTCAATTTTTTGGTTGGAGACTTAGCTATCATTATCGTTCTCATTTGATACGAGTAATTTCAAAGAAAAGAATGGCCGATTGGAATTGTCAGCTTAAAATGAAAATGAAATACATCACCTCGGGACATTCTTCTAAAAAAGATCCTGATTTAAGTAATGAAATAATCTGCAGTGTAAGTCACTTGAAATTAAATATTCGAATTCAGCATTTAAAGATTACGATGAAAGAATATCAGATCTCAAAGCACCCGTATTCTTGTTAGAACACCCCTGTAACTCGCTTTACCCGAGAGAGAATTCGCTAACTACCAGATAATGTTTTTATGTAATTATCTATCTCAATCCTTTAGCAAAAAGAAGAAAATATCTACTCCAAAATAACAAAAATGAATTAAAATTCATTCCTTTGATTAGATAAAAAATCTTTGCAAGCAGTAAATTCATTCTAAACTTATACCTCTATTAAAATGTTTGCCTTCATATTATATACTGTAAATGCTTATATAAGCTACCAATCAAAATGGTTAATCAAAGTTTTATATTCTTTAAAAATTGTTAATTACTTATGAAAAAAATTAGTTTTCTGCTGTTTTAAAGTTCGTTTGGGACAATCTGTATTTTTATGAGAAACTATGAGATCTTTAAATTCTATTGTACAACATATGTTTTTATTTTAATTTAAAATAAAGTAGCATGTGGTAAAAAGGTTTTGTTTACTATAATAATTTTTTAAAAATAGATAATTTTTCATTCAAAATAGTTTAACTCATCTTACAGAAATAAATATATGTTTCATATTTTGTTTACAAATATTGAAATATAAAAAATATTTTATTAAAAAATTTTTATTTAATGTTTTATTGGTAAAAATCTATACTTATAATAAAGCTCAATGTGTGTGTGTGTGTGTGTGTGTGTGTTGGCGCTCTACAGGCCAGACCGTTTGCCCTACAGCTACCAAATTTGGCACGTGTATACCTTGGAGGTCGGAAATGTGCCCCTGGAGGTTATTTTTTCAAATTTTTAATTAGAATTTTATTTATTTAAAAATTAAGCGAAATTTTGACGTGTTTCTGCTATAACTTCCGAAACTATTACCGCACAAAAAAGATTTTTACATCGAGTTAAAGATCAAAATTTATCTTTTAAATGATACCAATGTTTTAACCTTAAAACTAAATTTCTATTTTTAATGAATTTTTAAATAAATATTTTAACTATGTTTTTCAACAATTTTTTTCTTACAAAATAAAAATAAAATTTAAGCTGCACGAGCACGTTTCGCATTCATGGGAAAAAATTAGCTTTTTTCAAAATGTTGCCATCACATTGATTAAAGCTCCAATTAAAAATAAATTAAATCTTTTTGTCAATGAAATGTGCAAAAATGTAATTTCCGGCACGTGTCTGTAGGAAATGAAATATAAAATATTATTTTTCTAAAAAAATAAATTCAAGAAAAATTATTTATGATCTTTTACACTCTCTATATTATTAATCCAATAAATCAGTTTTATTTTAAGCAAGTTTTGTTTAATATGAACAGGATATCCATTCAAATCAGGGCCTCACAGCTAATTTGTAAACCTTTAGTAAGACACAGATCTGTTAAAATGGTATAAATGGAAAATGATTATATTTTATGTAACTTGATTCAATAAATGCTCCAATAAATAACGAATTTTTGATTTTACATAAAGCTTCTGCTGTGGAAATCACGATTAACAAAATGTTCTTGAAACACTAATATTTTAAATAAAAAGAGTTAATTTCCAATCAACTAAATCAATCACTTAAACTGACTGATTTATGAAAATTTGAATATCACTATTCAATAAAAAAAAGGATAATTTTAGATTTTCCATCGATCGTTTCAAAGAAAATACTCCAATCATCACGCAGGTTTCTCAAGATTAATTGGCCTAAGATTATGAAAATGTTGAGTTTTTCTAAATTTTTAACATTCAAAACTTCATAAATAAGTCTTAATTGATCGTGGAAAATAGAAACATTCCTTTGTTTATTTAAAATTTGGTATGTCCAGAATATTTCTCAGAATACTGCATTAAATTTAGACCTTACTGTATTAAATTTAGACTTCATAATTTTTGGAATATATTTATAGGCTGGAACAAAATATTATTATTGATTTCATTTCAATCCTTTTTAAAGCAAAACTAAAAACTAAATTTTATGCTGAATCTGAGAAATTTTTGTTGAATTATTCTTTGAGATATTACATAAATGATGAAAAATATTTTGTAGTTCACATAAGACTTAAATACTGAGCGATTCTGCTTGCAATACTCATATTCAATAAGAATAATAATAAATAAATAACAATAAAGCTGATAAATAAAATAAAACGCTTGGTTTTATTAAAATATATCTTAATATTAATTGCAATTTCATCATTTCCACTTTAAATTAAATTTGAAGTTTTACCGGAAGTGGCAACAAATTAGCAAAATATATAGATTAAATTGAACGAAACGATCTAAACAACAGTATAAGTTTGGTATGACTATCAAAATTGGAATATTAAAAATGTTTTGTTTGAGAATCTATTAAGAGACCAGTTACTTAAAATATTTAATTGAAAATTGGAGCGAGTGGTAATACTGGCGAACCGGCTGGTCACCAAAGGCGGCTAGTTATAGTAATACTTTCACCCAAAGGAGTGTCAGGTATTTCAGTTAGTGCAGATTTATTACCAGATTAGGTTAAAGAAAAAACAAAAGCTTGGAACAAAAAAAATGTAAATTTAATGAAATATTGAATTGTGCATAACATAAACATCAAGATATAAAATAACTATGATTAACTGAAAAATTAAAATAATAAATCTATACAAAAATTAATCGAGATATTAAGAATATTGTAGAATTATTACATAAATGAGAACAATGATAAAATTTGATTAAGAAAATCCTGAAACCCTTTTTCCACGGAAATATGTCATATCTGGATTATAATATGTCGATATTAAAAAAGTAATAAATACAAATAAATATTTGAAAAGCTATGATTTACAACATTGAGACATGCAAAAATGCATCGTAATTTATGGATTTTGAAGCAATCACTGCCATTTTAATTTTGGAATCTCTTTTAATGCTAAATAATATATTTAACAAAAACATGATAATAAGCAATCTAAAAAGGGTTACTTTTTTAATTTAAGAGGATTTTTAATCTTTATTATTCAATTTGTAATTAATTATAAGTGTAATGCAATCTGGAAATCAATTTTTTTCTCAATTTTGCCACCAGGTGACGACACTGAAAAGTAATCAATATTCTATTAATAAGTTAACTGATTAATTAAATACTAAAAAAATGAAACAACATATTATCACAGAGATAATTTAAGCCTAAAAATTTGAAAACTCATATTATATTAAGAAGTAATTGTAAAATCGTTTACAAAATTATGGTTTTCCATGAAAGATAACAAATAATGTAATGGAATTTAAAATATAAAATGATCTGATATCATAGAAAAACGTCACGTGATAAAAAAAAACATGTATGTCACGTGATTAAGTCGTAACGTGAATTAAATCCATTTTAATGCAAATTCCAAAAATATTCTGATTCCGAATTCAGTTTTTAAAGATAAAAATAAATTCCATTCTTAACAAGCAAAAAGTCGAGCTCCGATTACTCTAAAAAAGTGATAAAAACTATTCTTCACCTTTATCCAAACATCTTTTAAGTGAAAATTGGGCAATTATCTATCCGCGAATCTCATGCATCTTAAATATAAAGACATTAAGATATAAAGAATTCGTATTCAATTAGTATCTGAAAGTACATATCTGTGTCAAATGCCTTTAGGTCATAGACATAAAAATGTATAGAAAGTCCATATTCTGCAAATAATTGGAATCCCAAAAATATTTCTGGGTCTAATGGGTCATTTTCGATGTCAAAATATATAAAAAGCTCATATTCAATAAATATGTGAAATAACCGCCAATATCTACAGTGAGTAAAAAACGTTTCCGCACGGAAGATTAAAATAAAAATAAACTAGCATAATTACTAATATTTGCGTTTTATCTTTATAAGCTACTTATATATTGTTAACAGGAGTCTTTAAAAGGGAGTTTCATAATAAATTTCTCTTTTTTACAAAACTCAGCAAGTCCGTTTGCAATTTTTAAGATAAATGACAAAGTATCATGCAAAAAAAAGTTTCCGTAAGCAATATGCAAATTCCTCCTGAAGTGCTCTACAACTTATCCACAGTAAATATTCGGTTTGATGGTTTGTCAGAGTGAAGAATACGACATAACAACAGTTGTTTAATTCCAATGTTTCGCTGATCGTCTTAAAATGGAAATTCAGAAATCCATTCGAGAGTTAGTGATTCGGTTGCGAAAAAATGGATTATTTATGAAAAAATCAGTGAAATGGCTTACAAACCAAAGTCTACAGTGCAGTATATTATTGTAAGATACCGTGATTTGTAAACATTTGAGGATAGAGATCGATCCGGAAGAACTCAGAAGTTAAATCACTTGCATAAAAGAAATATCATGGTAGGGTGCAAGATAATCCCTCGGATTAGTGCACCACAACTTGCAATTGATTTAATGATTAATTACAACATAAAATTCGCATATTAAATTGTGAGAATTGTCATTTAAAAAAAAAGGTATTAATGGATGTGGGTCCCGTAAGAAGCCTGTTATAAGTCTCTGCTACAGAAAAAGCGTCTCGAGTTTACAAAGAAGCATATAAACAAGCCTCTATCTTTTTGGGAATCGGTTTTTTTTAGTGATGAATCAAAATTTAATATCCGTGGGTCAGATAGTCGAGTTATGATCTGGAGGGAATCAAAACAGTATATGCTACTTAAGAATTTATGTGGAACTGTGAAGCACGGTGATGGTTGGAATATGGTATGAGGGTGTATGAGTGCTGCTGGTGTCTATGTTTTATAAATGGAAATATGGATAGGTACATACATCTTGACATTCTAAAACAAAACGTTTTAACCAATGCAGATAAACTGTCCCTTGGAATGGACTTTACTTTTCAACAGGACAACGAACCTAAGCACACCTTCAAGATTTGTCAAGAGTAATTTCTCTATAATATTAAAAAACAGCTTCATAGCCTTCCCCAGTCTCCCGATTTAATCCTTATAGGACATTTATTGGAAGAAATCGGTCGTGAACTAAAAAAAAAATATAACACAAAGAACAAGGTTGAACTCAAAAGGGTCATTCAAGACATTTGGAGTAGTATTTCTCCAGAAACAACAATAAAACTGATGGGGGTTATGCCATAATATTTGAAAGAAGTGATAAAGGCCAAAGGAAGGCCTACCGATCATTGAATGCAAGTTGGTCAGCATGAAAAAGGTTTTTCATGTACTATGTAAATACCATACGGAAACTTTTTTGTTCCTTTTTAGTGGCATTTTTTATTTTTTCAATTTAAGTATTTAATTTTCTTCATAGTTTTTCCTTTATAATATTTATAAAGAATAAATGAAATTGTGTTAAACCAATTTTAAAATTTTCATTTTCATAACAAAATATTTTGTGCCAACAATTAAACTTTTATTAACAGTCATAGCTGCGTACGGAAACTTTTTTTACCCACTGTATGTATCGCATTCGCCATTAGCTCGAATACGTTAAAATGCATAGTAACTTCATATTCCACAAATATCTTAAATGCTTTTATATTTTTGGATTGGAATTTATACTCATGTAATCGAGATCAGAAATAAAATTATGAAATTATTAGCACAGTGTTAATTTACAAAAACTAATATTATTTTTCTCATTTCTTTTTATAGTTCTTGCATCCGTCAATGATGATTGTGATCCATCAACTATACCTGTCATGGACAGTTTTGATATCAAAAGAGTAAGCATTCTAAATTTTATTACCTACTCATATTTATTACTTTTGTGATGTTTAAAAGCTAATTTACCACATAATCTTAATGCTACTTTAGCATTTAGTGTGTGTGCGCCCGCGCGCGCGTGAGACTCTGTGTTATTATAAAAAGTAAACGTAATATTTCGTCTTTTTTTAATAAAAGAGACAAAGCATTTTAATTACGCAGAACACAATATGTTGCATGTGTTACAAGCACCAGTTTCATTCAGTTTCGTATTAAGGTCTTACATTATGAGGGCTTTCTTTTAATGATAAGCCATTGCATCATGCGAAATAGAATTTATCTGAGAGTATCATGTGAAAATGACTAAAGTAATAATATTCATGAGAAATTAACCATAACGATAATTTAACGATTTTCTTACTAAAATTATTATGAAATATTACAGAAAAATAATGAATTTCGAACAAAATATTAACAATTATTATTTTACATTTCCTTTCTTAGTAAACATGTAAACAATTAAGTGATTAATTTATATTCCAATACATTAAAAATATCTCATAATTTATATTTCATTTATTTAATAGTGATTTTAATCATTCAATTTAATCTCACACAGCTGTCTTAATATTTTATAATTTATATAATTTGTAATTTTGTAAATTTATGTATTTGACGATAATTTGTGAGAATCTCTATTCCATAGAAATGGAAATCATATCATCCTTAAGTGATGTAGTTTGTTTATTCTGAATACGAACAGCTAAATAAAATGATAAAATAACAAACACAAATATAAACTGACAAATAACAAGTTTGAATTGTCTATTAAAACATGTAACATATTTGAATTGTCGATAGCCGCATATTTGAATTGTCCAATGGAATTGCAAAACTAGTATCCCTTAATTCAGACGTTATGCCAACTGATAGTTTAAAATTATTTAATTGGGAATCTTACCTCTTTCAAGAACTCTTCATAGATAACTATATTTTCATTTGTCGACGATCAACACAGTCCATTTTGCAGTATGAATTAATCCTATTTTCTTCTGAGTTCTTTAAAAAATCTTCTTCATAATGCCAGTTTCTCAAACGAATGATTTCTTTCGTCTGCGAGCTTAAGGTTCATTTTTGCATCTGCTCTTCTCATGAATCAAAGCAGTGAATGTATAAACAAGAAAGATCATTGGGCACTTTTATCATCCGGTCTAATTTTACCAAACGATTTTGCCTCCCCCCTCCCTCCCTTCTAATTTACCTTTCATAAAACACCCATTCTCACCCGCACAGTCGACATGAAAATTGTACTTCATGATTGGAATGCATCTCAGTAACGCCCGACTTCATTTGTTTTCTGCACCGAATGATATTTAACTGTGAACCTATCTTTTACTAAAGGATATAGAAACAGTGATCTAAATTATCAGAGCGTTGAAATGGCAAATTTATGGCAAGTGGCAAATTTAGGCATTTTGAGTAATAAGAGTTCCCTTTTTTTTAATAAATTAGACAATTTGGTTTCATATTAATACTTTTTTAACTGAAAATCTTAATAATAATTTATTTTGTTAATGTTTTTTTGTTTTGTTTTTTACTTTCTTATATACGTAGTATAGAGAAAATATAGTAATCGTCAGAAAATTCGAGAATTTTTACATTTTTGGAAAATGACCGTCCGTCTGCCTGTGTTCCATCCGTCTAACTCAAAACCGCTTTGAGCTAGAAGGATGAAATTTTATTTACTGTCTTTACACCAAGTTTGCAAGTTTTTATCAAATTTTGAGCAAAATTCTTTCACAAGAAATCTGTCTGTCCGGTTGCTCGAATATAAGTTAACTCGATAACTAGAAAGAGAATATTGCTAAATAGATAAAATTTGGTACTCAGATTTAACATCGTTATCATAGACGACGCCTACCAAATTTTGAGCCAAACCCAATGAGGGAATGACCATCTATCGGCCTGTACTTTCAGAAACATAAAAACGCGAAAAGCCAAAAATTCAATAGTTAAATTTATCAAAATTGGTATGGAATTTTGTGATCGCCAAATAAATCGCCAAGGATGACAGGACAAATTCAGTAAAGATACTAAATTCACGCCAAAGGTTAATATTTTTTAATTATTATGCGCCAATATTAAGCAAAGCGTTCTCTGGGATAACTCTTCAAATAGAGATATACGAGAAAGTTTGGGGAAGACCACTCCCTCCGGTTTTATTTGTTTATTACAATTCTAAATAATCTGAAAGCTAAATAAACGAGAAGATATAGGTGAAATAATATTAACAATTTGCAGAGCACAATTAGTAATTGGTCAGTTTCCTAATATTTTATAAATCATAGAATTTATATTTTTCACAGATTTTTTTATTTCGCGCCTAGGTTAATAATATTTCTTTAAAAACTTTGCACATGGCTCCTTTCACCCCAGTTTCCTTAAGTAGCTGTCTTGCTGGAAATCAGCCACTAGACGCAGTTGAAAAATTCTTATTCAGCATAATTATGGTGATATGCTCATTTGGTTAGACCATTTAAGTGCAAATAAAAGGAAAATAGAGAGCTTTAAATGAGTGAAGCTACTTTAATGTGTAGATTTAGTGACAAGACAGGCAATCACTTGTTTCCTTTTGGAATAAAGAGTCTCAGATCTACCGTATTTTTCTTTTAAGTAGTTCATTATTAAAAAAAATTAGAAAAAATAATTATCGTAATTTTTTCTCATTTTTTTTGTTATACACAAATAAAATTAGCTTATTTAACTGAAGGTACAAAGTGATTATTAACATTATATTGGGTTGTTCGGAAAGTAATTTCGTTTTTTCCCGACAAAGGATTTAATTGTATTTTTTTGCCCCCAACTTCACATTTAAGCCGTATAATTTTTATATGCTTTGAGAGCTCATATAGCAAAGCTTGTGTGTGAAAAATTCCAATTAATTCTACGCAGTAGTTTATGGTTGGTGCCCTTTTAAATATGGAGAGCGATAAGCAGCGTTTTCGACATATCTTACTGTTTTACTACAGAAGGGTAAAAATGCTGTTCAAGCCAGAAAGAAATGGACCGATGTGTATGGAGAAGGTGTGATGACAGTACGCCAGTGTCAGAACTGGTTCGCTAAATTTTTTAGACGGTAAAACCTTCACCTCGAATGAGGAGGTCAAAAACCACCTCGATCCGTTTTTTGACAGCAAAGACCAAACATTTTATGAGCGTGGAATGATGCTACTACCAGAAAGATGGCAAAAGGTGTTGGACCAAAACGGCCAATATATAATTTAATAAAGTATTTGTTTATTATACGAAAACTGTCTTTCATTTCCACAAAAAAAAACGAAATTACTTTCCGAACAACCCAATAATTATTTCAAACTGAAGATAATCTTAAAACATATATATGCTCTAAAAAAAGAGTCTGCATTTTTTTTAAATATTGACATCTACTAAGATTTCACTTCAAAACCGAAAGAAAACGTATTCCCTCAGTATCCCTTAGCACCAACTTTTAATTCTAAGGGATACTGAAATTAGATATTTGATGAGTAATGAAAGGTGTTTGATCTGATAATTCAGATGTCTTCTGTATAATGTTGATTGCATGCCAACTTGTTTGATGAAGTGAAAAATTCTTTTATAACTTCCGACAGACCACTCAATATCCTATCTGAAAGAATTAAGAATTGTCATCTCATTCTCAATGGTTTTAGCAATCTCCATCGTCACTGAAGCCAACAGAAGTTCAACGTGATTAATATTGCTCAGTAACATAGTTATATTCTTTTAGTGACTCTATGTAAATCTACATAACAAATGATACAAAATTATACAATAATAAACTATCTCCAAGACGCCCATTTTGCTGTATAATTGAATTTGTCAAACAATAGAGAAAATATTCTAGTGGTATATTGCTCAAAAATTAATTATAATGAGTGAATGCATTATAACTATATCTGATATAAAAAATGAATTTGGTTTAATTTTATATTTAAAATTTTTCACGTTAGAGCGCAATTTCTACTAATCGAAATCTTTAAAATGGTTATTGATTCAAATCTCTGTGCAAGTAACTGTATCTCAGGAGTTACTCTAATTTTTTTAAATCACTCTTTTGTAACTTATGAATCTAATACACTCAATACTTGTATGCCAAATCAATTTTTAAATCAGTTTCCAAAGGATTAAAATGTTTGCAGTCGACAATATACTTTAAAATTATCCCCATATAAATAAAACAAAATAATAACTCTTTTTTTAAGTATATGCGATGGTTGAATCAAAAGGCAATGATTCCTTTCGCCTTTCATTAATGCATATCGCCATTTTTTTCTATTTATAGTTTTCAGGAAAATGGTTTGAGCTCGCGAAAACTGCAGGCGGATACATCGATGTTTCGGATGGCGTGTGGCTAATAGAAGGCACCAACACAACAAACAAGTTCCTATATAGTGGACGAGACAAGTAGGTACTGCTCATTTCATTATTTTCTGCACAGCTTTCGTTTTTTTTTTTTCCCCTCAAAAAAACAATTCATTTTCTTTTTTACCTTTTCTTGTTTATCTTCACAAATAAATCAAACACATAATGGGTAATAAAAAAAATTTTGATTTTCTTTTACAAACTATTTTATATTTAACTATTATTATATTAATTATTATTATTATATTAATCTACTATTTAACTATTTTAGTACACATTCTTTAAATCAAAACAATTTGAATATTGTAAAGCATCGACTCATTGAAGTCAACTGAGTGGTCCCAGGAAGAGTTGTCTCCTTGAAATTTGCTCGCATGCTCTCTAATAAAGATTTTGTACCCCAGGTTAAACTTATGGACCTTCGTCAAACATATTAATTCCACGAGTGCGCAGATTTTTATTTTAATGTACCCATGAAGATATTTTTCTTCGTAATATAGTAAAAAAGAAACCAAGTAAACATTTTCGACGCTTTTTTAAGGAGTAGAAATTAAGGGATGTGAATTTTAGAAAAAAAATTCACGAACCAAATATTATTTTACCTACACGTTACAATTTTGTGTCATTACATTTTACTTGCTTGTAAATCTACAAACCTACAGACGATCAACCCATTGATGGAACATGGTTCAAAATTTAAAACGCATTTTCATTTTAGATGTTAAAACTAAATACCAAATTTTATCTATTTGTCTATTTACATACTCTTGATAGAAAGTTAGCCATATACCCTGTGATTATATTTCACTCAAAAATTGACAAAAATTACAATTAATGTAAAGGCTAAAATGCAATACCAAATTTCATCCGTCTTGCTCAAGGCATTTTTGAGTTCTCGTGTTCACAGACAGACAGATATCATTCCAAAAACGTATTTTTCGGACCCAGAGGGATTTGAAACATGGGAATTCATCTAAATCTTGAATTCGAAAGTTTATTGCAATTCTCTTTGTATACTAGAAATACGAGAAAAAATTGAAAGATACGCATCTATCAATGAACTTATTTAGCATACCCAGAGTTTATTGCCGAAAGTAAATTCGAAATTGTTTCAAAGTAAAGGTCAAAATCCTCTGATATTTTGAGAAAAAACACTTCTGAACTTTTTTCTGAACTTTGTTTGGTAAGGGGACCCATTCTCTTTCATAAACTAGCAATAATTCTTTAGACTTCAAATACAGCGCATTGTCCTAATAGATATTGAGGTGGATTATTTTTAATGCTTCTAAAAAATACTAATGAATTCTGAAATCCATAAATACGGATGAAAATTTGAACATTCAAAATACTAAATTCGAGAAACTTGAATTATTGAAGTCTATAATTGTGTGCAGAATTTGCACAATAGAAACATTAGGCATATAATTCTTCAAAACTTTCTTACGTATTCTCTAATAAAATAATTAAGCCACCCCAACCTATCCCTTAAACTTGTGAACCTTGGGTAAGTCTGCGAATATTGGCGAACAATAGTTATGAAATACAGATCTTTGGAGGCAATTTAGCATACTTATTTATCGAGGAGAATATATATTTTGAACTCGTTCTTGCTGCCGTTTGACGACAAAACTATGTAAATTTATACCATATACCGATTTAATTGATTTAAGTCATTGCATTTATGAGTGATTGCTTTTATGTGCATGAGACAGTACAGATAGACAGATAATTGACAGTTTGACGGATGTGGTTTTAAATTTGATTAGTATCTATATTTCAGATACTAAATCTCTGCACTACATTTTACTTAAGCTTTTCACGTTTTGTAGCTATCGAATTCATATGTACTTGAACAGTCAGACAGACTGCGAATGGATTTCATTCAAAATTTGATTGAATTCCACAAATATTATTGTATTTCCATATACCAAATTTCATTCGTCTAGCTCAAAGCGTTTTTAAATTATCATGTTTACAGACTGACAGATAGACACACAGGGATTCAGGGAGATCTGAAGCATAAGGTTTGTCAAAATGTCTAGTTTTAATTTATTTATTTTTTTCGATTACAATACTTGTTTTATACTTCGTATAAAAGAAAGAAAAAAATGTATAAAATGTCGCAGGGAAATATTAAAATAAAGATTTGGATTCTATATTTAATACTAACACAAAAATATAAATGGAAGCACTTCCTATGGCGTAACAAGGAAACGTTTATACTTTTGTATTCAAAAGGTAGATTTCCTTTTTTAAAAACATTACATTTTCTTGCTTCATTAAAGCATACTTGAAATGCATATTGAAAAAAACAAAAATTCTATTTAAGAAATTGTTTGTTTTTAATAAATTGCAATGCAGAATATCTTAACATCTAGTTTATAAATAAGGCATTTTATGGGGTATTGTAACCCAAAATATTTCAACAATAATTAACAAGTTATCTAATAAATATAACGCTAAAGTAAGTTTTATTTACTTTTAGCAATCAGCATTGTATAAGGCCCATCAAAGGAGCTGTATCAGCTGCTAAGGAACCTCCTGGGATGCTCACATTGAAATACCAAACTTATTCAACCCATGTGGAAGGTAAAACCATATTGAAAATTAAAAAATTCCCAGAAATGTAAGGTAATGCTCTGAAATATTCAAATATCTAGAGAGAATAGATTGCAAACTTAAAAAGCAAAAATAAGCGTTTAATAAACATATTTCATTCTACAAGAAAAAAAATTATTATTTTATTACTGTAAAAAATTTTCAAGAAAATATTCGATATCATTCTAAAAAATATTGGAATACAGCAGAAAAAAATATGTATTCATTAGCTAAAATAGTTTAATATTTCCCTTTTTGAAAATATGTGCGAGTTAAATTATCTTTAATATCGCTGCTGTTGTTGCTATTATCTCTATCGTAAAGAAACAGCTAATCATTTTCCAAAATATTTTAGCACTGCTGCAGTCAAAAATATATTTGACTTCATCTGAAGCTACCAATCCAGCAATATTTTTCATATTATCATTTATTATATTTCTTCAAATCAATGTTGGAAATTAAAGATTAATCTCAAATAATCCCTTTCTCTTTCTTTTCTGACAGCCATTATTACCACAATTTTCGATTTAATGTTTAAAAAAATTATCCTATCAATTTTCTCTGTTACCAGGTCTAAAATATTTCGCTGATTGACTTTGATGTTGTCAAAATTGCTTATCTAAATCTTATATAGAATGCAAGCACCAATAGCTGCTTTGAAAATTCATTTTCAAAACAACTACTAGAACAAATAAAAATAATTTCTTCTTTATTTAAGAAAACTAGTTTTGAGCTAACAGAGTAAGCAAACTATTTGCTTTTGATAATAATAATAAACAAGTAATATAAAAAAAATTTAAGTCAATTCCTTCTTTCAAAAGAATTGAACTCGCATTCTTCACCCTCACGGGAAAAATAACAAAATCCTTGAATTTTACCGATTGAGCTACTGCCTGTTGATTTCAGTTTTCATTACAAACTGCTAAAACTCTATTTAAAGTATTTAAAATTTAATTGAATTTAATAATTAATGAATTAATATTTGAAAAAACTGTATTAACATCAAGTGTTATCCACTACAAGTTTTTAAAAAATGTATTTGAACTTGAGTGGATGAATAAAATGTATTTTATTAACGATTGAACATTTGAACAAGATATATAAATATATATAGGGAGAGTGTGAACTAATAGCAGGAATCGAAAAAAGAATTTGCATGAATATCTCTTTATAAGATTGCAATACCAAATCAGCTTTTACTTCTAGCTCATACTGAAAATATTGCTGAGCTGCAGATTTCTTACAACAACAACAAAAAAAAGCTCTAAGTGCGAATCACATTTATTTACACGAAGAGATTTTACTTGGGTATTATCTCTAATATTTTGTTCTATTTTTATAGAAACTGTCAGGGTTCTATTTACTGATTACGTGTCCGTGGCGGTCATCTACACATGCATGTACCATGTTCATCATGTAAAAGAAGTATGTCATGCAGCCGGTCTTTTCGGTGCTATTTGGACAAGAAAACCTCATGTGGATGTAGAAGTATACGAGAAAGCAGTGCAATATCTTGAAATGGCTTGCATCCAAAAAACAACCCTAATTATTAGAAATGTCATCGGTAAGTAGCAATAGCATTTTTGTTACAGTTCTCTGATGCGAAGGTTATTTTCAACTATACTGCACTAGTCTGATTATAAAATGGTTAATAACTGATGAAAGATACAAATCTGTATATTAAAGTATAAAAAAACCAGTCCCTCAGTCCAGTAGTTAATTTAATTTCACTATTTTCTTTTCATATGAAAACTTTTGGTCTAGATATGTTAACAAAGATAGTCTATTCTCAACCACCCCCTATTTCCAAGAGTATTTTCAAGCACATTACTTCGCTGTACATTCATTACAGAGGAAAAAACGCTTCAAGTTCCCAATCAAAGCTAATATACGATTCCTAAAATCTTTATTTCATATAAAGACTCATGTCCCCTATGTTATGTCATTGTCATCAAAGATCGCCTGCCCTGCACCACACTCTATTTTCAAGAAATTTTTTTAAAGTACTTCACTACACATTTTTCTAAGGGGACCACGGCATAACGCCCCTGTCCCCTTAGAAAAATTTATCCCCTTCCGCTCTACAACTATTGCACCGATTTAGAAAAAATTTTATTCCCTATTAAAACTTATGATCTTAATTACATCATTAGCGGTCAGCTAACTCCCAATGTCCTAAAGATGCGAGAGTTATCATAAAATTAAACTTTGACAGAGTCCCCAACCTTAAAAACTGGTCCAATTTAGCTAATTTCAGACATTTCTAGCCAATCACAATGCTCTATGTGTATTATTCAATTTTACTTAGTAAAATAGCACTTTTTTTTATTTTGACAAAATATACGATATAATTTTGGACAAGTTGGTCGTCATGTCTATATTTCTACACTTAAAACTCTCGCAGACACGACTCAATTCATATATTCTGGCCATCTAATTAATTAGATTATCTCTTTTTTTTTGCTACCTATTAACTATAGTCATAAAGGGGTAATGTAATTAGATGGATGGTTCGGTGCAATTACAAAATAGCTGTAATACATAGGAGTATTTATGTAATTGCCGAAAACCGAGTCGCCGATGGCGGTATATAAAATTTTTTTATTCTATGGGCTCTTCAATAAAATACACAAAAACTATACAATAAATGTGTGCAAAAGCTTTCATTTGCATACAGCAAAATCTTTTCAAAAGAGGAAACAAGCGAATTGCCATGCTCTTAGCAAGAATCATTCAATCAGATATACCACCATTTACTTAAAATAATTTCCAGATATCTTATTTACTAATAAAACATATGCGACATATTTTTATTTCAAATTATTAATGCTTTTCTTTATTTTTCATTTTAGGACCATGCAGAGTTGATAATTGGGATTTTAGAATTGATGACTTTCCAGGTATTTAATCATTCCGTAAATGGATTCTTTTGTGGTGTTACCAAAACTATTAAATTAAATCAATAAAATTTTTTATTATAATATTGGGTTGTTCGGAAAGTAATTTCGTTTTTCCCCGATAGTGGATTTAATTGTATTTTTTTTTGCACCCAACTTCACATTTAAGCCGTATAATTTTTATATGCTTTGTGAGCTCATATAGCAAGGCTTGTGTGTGAAAAATTCCAAATCATTCTACGCAGTAGTTTTTGGTTGGTGCCCTTTTAAATATGGAGAGCAATAAGCAGCATTTTCGACATATCTTACTGTTTTACTACAGAAAGAGTAAAAATGCTGTTCAAGCCAGAAAGAAATAGACCGATGTGTATGGAGAAGGTGTGTTGACAGTACGCCAGTGCCAGAACTGGTTCGTTCAATTTTTTAGACGGTAAAACCTTTACCTCAAATGAGGAGGTCAAAAACCACCTCGATCAGTTTTTTGGCAGCAAAGACCAAAAATTTTATGAGCGTGGAATTATGCTACTAGCAGAAAGATGGCAAAAGGTGTTGGACCAGAACAGCCAATATATAATTTAATAAAGTATTTGTTTATTATACGAAAACTGTCTTTCATTTCCACAAAAAAAAAACGAAATTACTTTCCGAACAACCCAATATATTATTTGACACATTAAACTGTGCATAAATTCTAACATGCATTTAAATTTTTCAATGTAGGTATATGAGAATTTTTTTGGTGAATTTTAATACATATAATAGAAATATTTTCAGATTATTGATTTCAATTATAAATATTTATCTCTTTTGCTCTCCTTTTGACCAAAAATAGATTAAATATTTTTAAATATTTATTTTATAGAAAAAAGTAAAAGGACTTACAAAAATGAAATTTATATTTTTAAATTAAAAATAGAAAAGTAATGAGAAAAATGATCTGTGATCACAAAAATAATTTAGTATTCCCATTTTCGTTAATACGACTACCGCTGCAGCTGCAATAAGGATTTCATTTTTAAGAAAGTCATAATAATAAACTATATGATATCATATCATAAACTGTTTCATAAACATAATCATATACTGTTTAAAAATATAAATTACTAACATTTGTTGCTATTTTTAATTTGCACACTTGTATTTACAAAAAATAAAAAATGCCCGAGTTAAAAATATCTAAAAATAATCGATGATAAAATTTAATAATCCTGAATGAAGTTTACAAAAGGTAATTTCGTTCAAGAAAGGAAATTCCCAAATTTCTTTGAACGTCAATAATAAAGACTCTAAATTTCTCTTCCTGTTTTCTAAGTAAAAAGACTCTGCAGATGTCCAAAATGTAATAGATCTCTTGCCAAACGTTTGATCGCATTTGTTGTATTCTTAAAATAAATGCTACAAAAATACTTAGTTTCAGACTATCCAAATTATGATTTTTTTTCATGATTAAAATGCTTTTAATGGAATGCAAAACAAGAAAAGTCTGTCGGCAATATAACAGGAGATTTTAGAGAGCGGGGTTTGTTCTCCAAATTTTAACTGACAGTCAAAGTAAAATTATTGTAAAAAGTGGTTCAAAGTTATTTCTGCAGTGTATGTGCACGCGCTCTCTTGGCATAAAAAGAACAAAAAGATAAAATAAATTGTTACCGTCAAACTTCACAGAAATAAATTTTGAAATGTATCCAAATTAATTGTTGCATTTTAAGAAGCATGTTATGAGGATTGCCTTTAGTTCAATTTTGCAAGGCAATCTTAAATATTGTTATAAATTAAAATATTGTTATTAATATAAATAGTTTAAAATGTGAAATCGAGTCCGCAAATTGGTTCTCGATTGCATAAAAGCACCCAAATATTCTTACTGTTTCTACTATTTTTATGTTACTATCTAATCATATCAATGTTATGACAGCACCAGATTATTGTTACCAACCTGTGGATTTGGGATCTTGCCGTGGAAGCATTCAGCGGTATTACTTTGACCCGAAAGAAAAGATTTGCAAGATATTCAACTACGGAGGCTGTGGCGGAAATAAAAATAACTTCATGTCGCTCCCAGAATGCCAGAAAAACTGCATTAGTAAGCATCTTTTCATTATTCTACTCTATATTGAAAAAGTTATTGAACATCCTGATTTCAAGAAAATCATCACAACTCTACTTTGTATGCTGACAGTCTACCAAAACCCAGTATTAAAATATGTGTCCTCCAGTATCCTAATAGGTTAAAGTGCGTTAGGGGATGGTTAATGGTACTATATTCTGAATAGTATCATGTTTAGATTTATTCAAAACCTAATAAAATGATACACTTTTTATAAATGCAATTTACTAGTGAATTGTTGATGAGACAAAATAACTTCATGTCACTTCCAAAATGTCAGAAAAACTGCATTAGTAAACATCTTTTCATTACTATACTTTATATTCGAAAAAGTTTAGTTGGAGTAAATCTACAAAGTTCACATTCTAAATACAAGCTACCTTAATATGAATTTTTATAAGAGCTATAAATCATTGGCGGATTTCCATCTACTTAGTTGTCTACTGCCGCTAATTGAGAATAGGCCACAAACAGATCGATTAAAAAACTTTTATCGATACCACAAAGTAAGTTTGTAAAAAATACGAATTCTATGAATGTCAAAATGTTAAGATAAGAGATATAAATAAAATTAAAACAAATAATATTCCTTTTAAACCAGCTGATTGCCAAAAGTTAATATTTATTTTTAAATCAACAAGTTTTTCAGGCTCCACTTTTTTATTTATTTTGCAGGACCTTTTGTAAAAGATTTTGGTGTTATTCGTTAATCAACTTAAAAATGAAAAATAATAATAATGTACATTTGATGTACTGTGTGAACTGTTGAGTAACATTTCTATATTAAATGTATGGATGGAAACTTCTTCATCCAGCATAATTGCTTTAAGAAAAGAAACTACGTACACATCAAGCTTTAGATTTGAGAAAAATAAATTGGATTTTCCTTGTCTATTAATAGATAGATCTCATAATTCATTTTATCTTACAATTTTCGATCAGAAGAATATAAAATCTATATTATTATAGCATACAAAATGATAAAATATGATTTATACAGCTGCTTCTGAGAAAGATCCGGTGTGCATGTCCATTGCTAAATGTGGGTTGCACTGCTCTCCCTGTTGTACAGAAGACAGAAATGGCTGCGTGCAGTGCAACTGTGAACATATAATAGAAGGTAAGAGTTAATCCTTTGCCAAAATTCTTTTAAGAAAACATATAATAGGAAAATGCTAATAATGAATACTATGCTGAACACTTCAATGCAACACATACGCATTCTGAGTAAAATTCTAACAATGGTAAATATTTTGATAAATAATTGTATTTCTCTGACTATCAAAGTGTCCACTAGTAGTGATCCAATAGCTGATTTCAAAATCGATAGAGATAGGCATATGATTCCTAATGAGAAAAGGTTTTAACTGGTCATTTTAAAATTATTTTATTTAATTGATGAATTGCTGAAAAAATGAAGTCTAAATTTTTGTACAATTTTCCAATTTTGTTAGTCATATTCAGAAAAATATTTTTACCACAGTAGTGTTTAAAAATACACACTGCTATGGTCCACTAAAAGTTCACTAATTTACAACTAAAACTGTACTGAGTTAGAATGATTATATCTGTTTTGGAAGATTTTAGACCAACTGAAGGCTGCCTGGAAGAAGATCCGTATAGTGTCCCGTTCGAGGCAGCCATTGGTTGGCTTAAAGTAACAGAATTTAAAGTTTCTTAACTCACAAGGGGAGGTTACGGGGTTGAAATCTGAGATCAGGATGAAATTTAGTATAGTGATAGTATACATCTAGAATGTTCATTCATGAAAATATTCATTAAATATGTAAGCAAACGTCTCCAACTACAAATCATAATCAAAAGAAATAGTAGAGAGCAGGTGTTAATTTATTGAATGCGTAGGCAGATGGTTCAAAATGTATGAAGCGTATACAAAATTCTTATTTAATCGAACATGATCAAGAAATAAATTCTCGCGGAGATAATATAAAAATGCAATCAGTTGTACACCATCAATTGCCATCACCAATTTTTAATAAGATGATAAGGTATGCATGGGACGCTGCCCAACTTTCTGATGAAAGAGAGACATTTCTAAATGCAAATGAAGTTTGTTTTCCCATAGATCTCTTAAAGAAACCTTGCTCTTGTGGACAATCATCACTTATCAGTTGTGCAAGATGTCGAAACATATTTTGTTTCCAATCTTTTTACTATAGTTATCATTCTGGTTCTTGTAAATAATCGAAAATAAATGTTATATATGATAATTTTTTAGAAATATTGAATAATTCTTTTAAGATGTGAGTATTTATAATTAATAATTATCACCATTTATGTTATATTTATTACTATTTTTTAAATATTAAATTACAGTTTGAGTATGCAAATAATAAACACTTATCTTTGCATAAAAATAAGTAGCATATTAATCAAAACTGTATGTAAATCATTAATTAAATTCAAATAATTTTATTTTTTTAAATGCATCTGTATTTATAATTTTTTTTCTTTTAGAATTTTAATTTTATTATCATGTATTTCGAAAATAAATATTTATTTTTTGGATTAAAAAAAATTAAAACATATTAATTAAAAGTATTTGTAAATTTTTAATTGAATAAGAATTATTAAAAAAAGAAAAAAAAAGAAAAAAATTCCCAGCTCAAGCCCTGACTTTCTGCATACGAGACGGTTACCTAGACAACTACGCCAATGGTATCATCCGGACGGGAGTCAAGTTATCAGTAATATAAGCTTTTCCAAAAGTTTAAGGACCATTTTCTCGAAATTGACTGGCCATTGCGTTTTAATATTTTCATGAATGAACATTCTAAATGTATATCATCATTATACTAAATCTCATCCTCACTCAGATTTCAATCCCGTGCCCACCCCTTGTCAGTCATTTTGGTCGAAAAAGAAAGGAATCTTTTTGTTTAAAATATTAGTAAATCAAGAGTATTTTACTAAATACGACTAATAGAAACAAGTGACTGTATGAACATTTAGATTCATAATTATTTTATCATTGTATTTATTGGCTCAAATAACATTAAATATGGTTTTTTAAGTCATTTGGACTATTTTTTTCAACTACTGGGAATATGAGTTTATTTTTAATGGTTTAGATATTAATTATCGAACTACATTTAGAGCTTACATTGTATATTGAGTGAAACCAATTCTACAATAGTACTTTTTTTCTAATTTTCATAACATTTAAAAAATTTATTTTCAACTATGACCATAATATCTTGCACATGAATAAATGCATTTCATATTTTCTCTAAATGAATGGAAGGTAAATAAATGTGATAGTTAAAAAGGCTTATAATAACTTTTATTTGTTTGCACTAATACCAAATAAGCAGATAAAGACTTGAGTTTGTTCGCTTATATTTTTCTTAATTTGGCACATATCAAAAAATTAGGCACAATTAAATGTCACAAAAAGTACTTTTTTCCGATACGGTAAGATTCAAAATCCATCATAACCTAAAAATTAACTTTTTTTTTTTTTTTACGATTGCAGCACATTTTCTAAGAATACTTCGCATACGAGAAAATAAAATCAATAATAACTTATATACATTTCATTTAAATATTCAAATATCTTAATGAAATTATGAAAAGCATTAAATGGTATCGAAGAAATTTTATTATATTTTTAATTAAAAAGCAGAAACATGCAACAAATAGAAGCTTTGCAGCATTTATCGCTAACACAAATGTTGGTGCAAAATCTTACTTTTTTTCAATGTAGAATCCACCTGAGGTAGCGTTTTTATTAACCTAATACTATCACGTATGTACAGAAAGAAGAAAACATTATCCGACAGTGGCAATCACCTGTCACACCTGGCAACTGGCATTGTTGAAATTGAATTAAATCCATAACGGATAAAACATTTTCTTGTGTGTCTAAAGCCGAAGTTTGGAGAAAATCTGCCGTGTTCAGATATCATTTTTGCCTCTTGGGCAAGCTCTGGATTAAATATTAATTGCAACAATCGTCCAAAAACAGCTTTCTTGTATCTTCCGAGCATATGTTAATATAATTAAACTGGGCTAAATATTTTTAATAAATAGAATTATTTTTAAAAAATACTTTCGCATTTAGAAGTGTAACGTTAAATTCTACATAGAACTGGCAAAATGTAAGAAATTTTATGGCTAGTAAAATGCATAAATAAGACATACATATCAGCCATTATTCCAGATTATTGTTTCTC
>JAPMOR010011796.1:99933-116009 GCA_026543865.1 Argiope aurantia
ATCTTTTATTCTCGCAATGTTTAAAGAGATGAAACATACGAAGGAATTTAATGTTTCCTATACTTTTTTGGTTTTTAAGGAAAATTTCAAAATTTTCTGTCCCAAAATTTTTCCCGTTTTATAGATGATTTTAAATTTTGCTTTCCCGGTATTGTAGGAACCATGAATATCCTGAAGGTTAGGATATAAATGAACTGTACAGTTACAGTTTTAATAGCACTATGATCTCATGTGGTGAGGACTTAATGATAGGACTTCATTAAGATAATCCATATGCTTAGTAAGCAGAACATGTGTAAGGCTAATAAAATAATACAGAATAAAATCTGGCATAATTTGATGCATAAAAATGCTTTATTGAAGAAATCATGAATATCAAATTATGCAGCAGATATTTAAGTGAAACGAAACACAATCAATATTCCTAGCGAACTAGGTGGTCATCATAGAGGCTGGAATCTAATATTCAAATTAATGAGAGAGAAAAAGCATGCAGTCAGTGCAATATTAATATTTTCATTTTAAAGAAAAAATCTTCACGCTAAATATTTATGACGTTTACTGGCTGCTGGATCTATCTTAAATAAATGTCATTATATGATTAAAACGTTTAAAAATTTTAATACCATTAATAAGTTCAATCTAAATGACATTAATAAGATTAAAACATTTCTAAACTTAACATCACGACAAATTTTAGTTGCATGAATCAATTTAACCAAAGATAATGTATTTGTTCATTCGTTATGTTATTTTTTATTAAGAAAATGGTAATCCATTATTAATGATAGTTTTTTTTTTATACAGTTTGTAATGAGGTGAAAGTTGTGGGAAATTGCAACAACAAAATAGAGCGTTTCTATTATAATAATGTCGATGATAAATGTGAGAAATTTATTTATTCTGGATGTAATGGGAATAACAACAATTTCAATACTAAACAAGAATGTGAAGAAAAATGTTTAAGTAAGTATCCATTTCCATTTTAGTTAAAAGTTTATTTAAGATTTAGATAAGTTTATTATTTAAAGATTGCAAAACCGAAAAATGGTCAACAAAATAAAATACTAAATTTACTAACTGGAATTATTACTATCCTCCATTTAGTTTATTTTAAACTCTATACCTTTGTGTTAAAATTCAGTTTTTTTTTTTTTTTTTTTTTTTTTTTTTTTTGCTAAATATCGCATGGAAATATTAGTGATTATATTATTTTTAAAGAAAATAGCATTTTCGAAAAATTTTGGAAGTAAAAATATCAAAATCATTACTAGCATAATATCTAAGTCCCTAAATATTTTGGTATTTAAAATTCTTTAGGTAAACAAAAGGAAAGGTCTTAAAACAAAGAACTTTATTTATTTATTTAACATCAAATATTTAAAATCTTACGAATATTTTATAAAAGAAATTTTAAGAAAACATAACTAAAAATTATCTGCTCTTGAAATGAGGATGGAAAACAGAATAAATTGGTTAACCAGTTAAAGCAATATTAAGATTAGGTTAGAAAAATGAAAAATATGAAAATAGAACATTTCATATTTACTATATATTGACATTATATTACACAGTTTCAACTCAATGCATCGAAATGTATGCATTCAAAATTATTATTATTCATAGTAATTATAAATTTCCTTTTTAAAAAAACCTAAGCTAATACCCTCTATAGCAACTTTTTTTTACAATATTTACATATTTTTAATTAAAACAATGAAACGGAATTTAAGAAAAATCCCAATAGGAAATATTATTTGCATTTCATTGACATTATTATGTTTTAAATTAAGTATGTAGCATTTTATAAATATTATACTTTGTAAACTGTATGCCAATTAATTTTTACTCTGTTTCTAAAGATATAATATTCCCCGCTAAAATTAACTACACAATGAAAATTATAAAAGTTAAAACAACAATTCATAATTTCATGAATCTGAAAATTTTATTAATAAGTTTTATCAAAATTATTGTCATATGTATATTATAAATTTTATTGAAATTTGCAAGTTTTATCAAAAAGTGTCAGGAAATAGAATTTTTATGTTCAGTTTATTTGATAAGTAATAAATTATTCTGACTTTCAAATCCAAGTGGTGATTTCAAAGACAAACACACTTAGTGTCTTAAAGAATGCTACATGTAATATTGCTGATCATTTCAAATAGTATAATGAGCTTTCATTAAGTGTGATTACATTAATTTATTTACAAGATACTGATAATAATAAAATTACTTCCAAGTTTACATTTTGGCAATATTTTGTTAATTTAATTTTATTTTTAAATTGTTTTCTGTCAGCCTGGCTGTAATATCATTAGACACAGTGAAAAAAATAATAATGATAATAATAATAATATGAAAATCAAAACAACCTATCATAAATAAAAACACCATGTTATTTAGAAATAATTCAAAAATAAAGATACATCTCCTAATGTACAGATTAATTGGTTGGGGGTTGGGGAGAATATAAATAGTAAATTTGGGGATATTTCTGGTAGCTTTCATACCTATTCCTTTCACAGAACAAAATAAATCAGACTTTAAACAGTTACAATTAATTTAGAAAATAAAACCAATCTCCAAAGCCCATAAAATTAAAATTTTGCTGATATTAAAAATTACAAGCATGAAGGTTTATCTGACCGCATAGACACATATCAAAAACAAATGTTTAAATGTATCACAAAAACTCTAAAATTCTTAAATTGAATAAAACTGTGTTGAATTATTTGAAATAAATAAAAAACTTAATGAATTTTAAAGAAAGGAAAAGATTGAAAATCTTCATTTTTAAGTATCAGTGATAATGTTTAGTTTTGATACAGTTTTTTGAATAATTTTTTTTCCAGGTTCAAATAATGTGTTACAGAATTCTATGCAAAAAATACCAGATGATGATGAACCAGACGATTCCACAGCAATCAGATGCAATTTTTTGCTTATCTTGCTTGCAGTATTTTCAATATATTTTCATAACATTATAATCACACATTCAAAAATTCTCTAAAAGACCAGTAAAATGTATTTAAATGTTTTTTGTCCCAAAAAATTAAAGACTGTTTGTTCAGTATCCTAACTCTTAGAAAAATGCATATATTTTTTTATATTATAAAATAAAAGTATAACATTAATAAATGAATGTATATATAATGTAAATTGACTTCAATACACAACCAAAACAATAACAATTAATATTTATTTACACTATATATCAATGTTACATCATTGTACAGTTCCACACTTTGTACATAAAAATGCTTGAGGTTTCTCAGTATGAGAATAATTCATGTCAGGTTTAAATTTAATATTTATCCCTGATTCAATTAATTTGCTTAACGTCCTTTGAAAATTATTGACTTCTTCAACAGAATTCAGTGCTGTAAAATCTTGATTTTTTATACAGTCTTGAAGAAAATTTATGTCTTCTGATGACAATTTAATACTCTCTTCACTGTTACATGCCTAAAAATTAATTGAAAATTATATTATTACAATAATTTATGAAAACAAATACTCAACAAAACAAAATTAGAGCAAATTAAATATATATTGAATAATAATTTAAAAGAATACATATAATTTGAACATGTTCACTAACAAAAATAAAATGCAGGAAATGTAAAAATTTCAAGATTTCCTGAAATCTTGCGTTTTATTAAATTTCAGCTGGATTTAAATTATAATTTGTAAAAGTATATAATCAAAATAGGAAAAGAATCAGCTAGGTGACAGAAGGGATAATTCGCTGAGTTTAAGATATTTAGTAATGCAATTAAAAAGACATGAAAAATGCAGAGTCAAAATTGAAACTAAAGTTTCAAGAAAAAAGTAAAAAAAGTGCAGTTTGCTTTTGAAAAAAAAGTACTGTGCACGAGTCAAATTGTATCTAAGGTGTAATTAAAACAGATTGATTGGGGAAAATAATGCTATTTCAAGAATTATAGAAAACAATCATGATTTGCAAAGATAGGACATCCACTATGAATAAATTATTTTCTACTTCAGCCTATAAATTTCTAAGTATAAGAAAATTTACAGATAAAATGTTCATAAAATTTAATAGAAGAGATTTCTGTATATGACAGCATAAAAATAAACAGAATTATTAACAGAAATATTGAAATGGGGTAAATATAATACGCACATAATAAAACTTAAATTATCAAACATACTGATGACAATAATGAATTGAACACTTTATTTTTTATCTTTTACTAATTGTAGAAAAGCTAATTAATACTTTTAAATTGTTTTCGAATATAAGTAGGTTTATACTGAAATCAAAACACATACACAAACACTGCGCATGTGCATGCGTGTGTGTGATTTAAAAAATTTATTCCAAAAATATGAAGAAAAAAAAACATTTTGCTTGACAGTAAACACAATAATAAAAATGTAAAGGTAGTTTGTACATTTTTTAATATTCATTAAAAATTAAAAGGGAAGCTTATTTAAACATAACATGAAACCACTTGTTTATAAAATTTAGAAAATATTAATCTAAATCACATTAAAAAAAATATTTCATGAGAAAAAATCAGAAAAATTTATTTAAGTCATATTTTAAAATATTTTTTGATTAAAAAGGAAGTTGATCTTTGGTTAAAAAGGAAGTGAATCTATTTAAAATATTGCAAGTGATTCTGATGCACTTTATTCAAATATCTATTTTTTTTCCCCTTCCTTCATTACAAAAATTTTAATTCAATAACATTTTAATAGAAAGATTTTTTTTAATCACTAGAATAATTTTAGTTCCAAGAAATGAAAAATAAAAATAAAAGAACCTACTTCACATCGTGATAAAATCCTTTTTGCACTTAATTGAACATTAAATTTATGTAGGATGGAAGAAATAGGTTCAGGTTCTCCATATTTATTAAATGGCTTGAAGCAAAATGCATTTGGACGTAAATGTTCAATCTAGAAAATAATGTTAAAAATTATTACATTAGCATTCATTCAAGCATCAAGAAACTATCTAAATCATCAATACAAATATAAATAAGAAAAGCAAATAAATAAATTACCCGACGAAAGAGAGTTACAGAGCATATAAGTATTCTATCTTCGTCTTTAGAGATCTGCAAAATTAAATATTAGGAAATTTAAAGAAAATTCATGAATTATCTACAACTCAATTTTATAAAACCTACTTTTGAGTAATGATGTCTTATAAAAAAATTGAATAAAAGGTTAATTTGAAAGCCAGATTAACCTGCAAACTACTTAAATTTTGTTCATTAGTTGCAGATGAACAAAATATATATAATCCAAACTTAGAAGTATTAAAAATTATGCATATCGAAATATGTTCTTGCAAATACATTTTTGAGCATTCAGCAAAGTATAATTTTTCATTGGCAATATAATTTTTTCTTCAAATTAGAAAAAAAAATTTACTACTTAAATTCATTAAATTTATGTTAAAGAATATTCTAAATACTTTTTTTAAATGTCAAAACCATTAGAATCCAAATATTTGATGATATGCAGCATATTTTTAAAATATAATATTTTCTTTATTTAGCAAATTAATGTATTGAAATAGTTTCTAAGTTTGTAAAATCATATCTCCACATTCTTTATGAATATATAAAACAACTTTCAACGCAATAATGCTTATGAGCTATCAAATTACCTATAAATTTTAGCACAGTTGATGAAACAATAATTCAAACTCCTCTATAGGGCAAACCATAAGACCTAAATCTACTTTGCTAGTAACTTTGCACTTGTTACTTCCTGGCTAGTAAGTGCTCATTATGAAATATTCCTTTTTCAATTTTTAATTAAAAATTAAACAAAGTTTATACTATTTTTTATCAATTGCTTTGAAATAAATCATAACATACAAAAAAAATTTTACATGAATTTAAAATATAAAAAATAAGTTTTTTGTGGTAATTTTATTATCATATAAAATTTTCTAAAATTTTCAGTATTTTAAATACTTTTTAAAAAATACTACTAAGTATATTTTACAACAATACTTTTCATAAATATAGTAACTAATTCATACTTAAACATGTTGCAATAATAGATACAATTTTTGTAAGTATACAATCATGGCTATATAATTAAGAATAAAAATCTAATCATAATTTTTTTTTCTTCTATAAACACAGTAACAACATTTTTTTAATATTCTCTTTACATATGATTTCATTTTTTTTTTTTTTTTTTCCTACTTGGATTTTAGTTATGCGCTTAGAAAGACTACATTCAATTTAAAATTTCCTTGCTGCTGGTGGTATGTTCTTTACTTTTTGTTTTTTCTTTAGTGGTTTGAGTGTTTTTAGTGTTTATTGTTATTTTGTTATTGTATTTTTGCTTATTAGTGGTTATTTTCTTCTAATTTGTTGTTTTGTATTGTCCTTTCTGTTTAAATGGTATATCTCTTAGGCCTAATTTCAGGGGATTTTTGGGTAACGAGGAATCATTATTAGACATTTTGTCTGCATTCCCTCACAAAAAAATCCTTTTTTTGAATCCCTGCCTGAGGGTGACCCTTGAAAAAGTCTTCAGGCCGGATTCTTTTTTTATTTGGTTTATTTGATTTTCCTATTAACTTGATTTTAATATTTTTGTATCAATTCATCTGTGTTTTTAGAAGTAGCTGCATTTGTGCTCTCTAAATACTATGAAGTTTTTCCTGTTCCTTTTTTAATTTTAGTTTGAATAAGAAATAATTTTTAGTTGCGATTCCGAAACTATTTCGTTTCATTTTCAAAATATTACTTACTTTAGATTGGTTACTTTATATATATACATATATATTTATATATGAACAAGATTAAGTAAAATAATAAATAGCTTAAATAAAATATTAAATAGCCTTAAAATGTTTCAAGTCAAAATTCAGCAATTAATACATTAAAATGTGCAATTATAATAAAAAAAATTATTGCATATAGATAAAAACATTCGTGTAATGATTCTCCTTTAAATGCACTTAGAAAATTCTTAATTGATACAAAAAGATATAAATAAAAAAAATGAAAAGCACACAAAATCCACAAGTTCAACAAAATTCATAAATGAATTTTTAAAAATAATTTTAAAGCTCTGGTATAATGCCCTTGAAAGCCATACAAATTGAAAATTATTAATTTAGCATATTACCTACCAACTACATTTTCATTTCACATATGGAAATAGACTACTTAATCTGAGAGCCAATTATTATTTAAGACAGTCTGAATTTTGATTATGTGTGTGATTATTATGATGCATCTACAGCTTTGAAATGAAAACTTAATATGGATAAAAAATGTACTGAACCATATTATTATAATACAATAAAACAGAGATTTACGGAGTTATTATTACTCTGTTATACAATACAAACATTCTCTAAACTTTTTGAGGGGAATGGGGGTGGGAGGGGAGAGTAAAAAAATTCAATTTTCTTAGTATTCATGATTTTTTACAAAAGTGATACTACCTGAATTATTAGTCATTATATAAAAATTATAAATGTTCTATAAAAAAAGCAACTTTTTGAATCCTTAAAAATTTCTGAAGGGGAGGGAAGGGTTGATAACAATCACAGCAATCGATCTTATAATTGCTATAAATATCAGTATGAAACATAATCAACATTTTCAGACAACATTGAATAAATCCAGGATAATACTTTTGACATCCTATGAGATCACTATTGATAATTATTGCTACTTAGCAACAACTAGAAACACTTAGAATCAAGGTATCTTGAAATAATTAATTTTTATCTTTCTCTTCAGTATTAAAGTTTAGTTTAGTTAAAAAATTATTTACATACCCTTGCAGCAGTTTCAGGTGAATCAGATTTGTTAAGTATTACAACATCAGCTCCTAACTGCCTCAGTTGTTTGGCTTGGGATTCAAAGGCTGAATCTACAACTACTTTGAACTGACTTATTGGAATAGGTTTTCTAATCTGTATGTCTTTTTCAAACTTCATCTATTAAAAGAAAAATTTATTACATGAAATTACTTCATGCCATGTATTATTTTTATTTATATTTATTTACAGCAAAAAGATAATAAAGGGAAATATAAGATTTACTCACATTTATTTTAAAATAATCTTGTCATTAAAAAAATTTAATGGAATATCTAACATAAAATCAAAGGAATTCAGAAATTATCTCTAATTAGGAAAACAACTTTGATTATCTCACTTTTATCTCATTCATCTTGAAATGGCTAATTTTTTCATCCATATTTGCATGCTGAATTATTAAAAATCTATTTAAAGATGCATCTTTTTATTTTCTAAATAACAAATTTGAAACAAAAGTTTTAAATAAAAGTATAAAGCTTCTCTTGTCTCTGCACATAAAAAAATTTATTTAACAGGACAGAAAATAAAAACAGCATGATTTTAATTTAAAATTAAGATTCAAATTTAAAATCAATTTTTCAGAACACGAAAATTTACATTAAAATGGGATTTGATACAATAAATTAATATTAATACTTAATACAAACTCCCAGGATAATTGCCTTGTTTGCTACACAGATATTTGTACTTTTATTTTTTAAAAATTTCAATATATATAAAAAAATTCTAAGCATGAAATAAAATGTGTGTTAACAAAATAACCGTAAACAATATCTATGACTACTACAGTTAAAAAATGAACTTAGAATATATTCATAAAAAGGTACATAAATTAAATACAAATAAAATTGTTTTATTTCTGTTAAATTCTTGAAGAAACTCCCAGAAGACTCCAACGTAGTAACAAAAAACTTATGTTATCCTTCATTCCTATCTTAGAAATCACTGACTTAGAATAAGATTTTTAAAATAATTTAATTTAACTTTAGATTTTTTTTATAATGAGCATGAGCATGTAAAAGAAAATTTTTAAGTGTGGAAAAAATTTTCAACTTAATAACATAAAAAGAAAACAGAAGGAAAAATATAGACATAAAACAATAAGAAATTTTAATTATTATAGTATAAACAATTCTGGAAAATTGTGATATAGTTCTTAAAACTTTAAAAGTGTTGGGGGAAATTGGGAGATTTAATTTTAAGAAATTGCAAGTAAAATGAAAATTACATAATGCTATTTATTTCAGAAACCTGCACCTATTGTTTTTGGGCTATTTTATTCTACATAGAGGTGATAAATAATTAATAAGAAGAATGCTTTTTCAGAATTATTTACAAAACACACTTTTCTTCTTTTGCTATTCTTTTCTGGTATTCATTTTCAGTAACTTTGAAATTTTCTTTCAATTTAACAGTTATTCAAAATTTTAATACTGTTTTTATATGTTGCTTAAAAAATAAACAATAATAACACATTTTATCTAAACCTTGTTTTAGTAAAATCAATGTTTATTAGAATATGTACAAGAAAGCAAAGCATTTCCATATCTGAAAATAGTCATTACATATCTGTACATTTTTAATAAATTCTATTGATAATTTAAATCTTGAATCTTTTTAAGGCTAAAAAATTAATTATGCACACTTGCATTAAGTAAAATAAATGATGAAACATTTGTAATATGTATTTTTGTATATAGGATTTTTTTCTCCCCCAGAAATTTTCAAGTTCAATGTATTGAGGTTAGGCTATATTTATTTTCCCTACAGGAAATGCAGCAACAACATACAATTACAAAATCTGTCACAATAATCATATAAAAATCATGAAAATTTTTCTTCTTAAGCAGCAATTTTTAATAGTTCCCAATTTAGTCAATGAAAACCTTCTTTACTGGCACTTATAAGAAAAAGAAATGAAATATATCAAAATAAAAACATACTCCTCTTATTCTTTTCTTTGGCTTCCACATACTAGCTGTCAAATACATGGAAACATTTACTAAATGGTCAAAATTCATATTTTTTTCAGCAGCCTTAAGCTTCAGCTTATCATACATCTGGACCAAACAAAGTGCATCTAAAGCTGTACAAATATAACAGTATAAATATTAATTAATATTTTAAATATATACATAAAATACAATAGTATTGGATCAGAAAATTGTTAATTTTTTTAAAAAAAAATTCTTAAAAAATGATATGGAAATGCACTGATTAGAAAAAAACACATTTAAAATACTAAAAGAAATCATCGTTCAAACAGATATTGATAGGAAAAATAGCACAAATGGAATAGTATAAGATCAGAAAATTAGTAAAATTTCTAAAAATTCATTAAAAACAGAGCAAATGATAATATGGAAATAAAATTTGCTCTTATTAGAAAAAAAAAATGTGTTTCAATGTTAAAAGAAATTATAGTTCAAACAATGATTGATAAAGAACATAGCATGAATGCATCTTTTCCAGATATACAATTATATAAATGATGATTACAAAAAAAATTATTATTCCATTGATTATTTATTCAATGGAATAATTTATCATTATTATTACTAAAATATAAATTTGATAAGTTCTTCCAGGTTTCAAATTACTAAACAAATTTTATCTACAGCAGACCTAGTTTTGTTAATTATAAAGTTTTCACAAGTGGAGCAGCAGAATAATAAAGATACACTTAAAATGGCATACAATATATTTAATGATACTTGTATTAAGAGAGAGAAGAAGAATTCTACATGCCTTTCAACACAAGGTACAAAATAACGATCCTTCCTACTGAATTTTTCACCTGTTAGCTTCTGCTAAATATACAACCTACTGATGTCTGATTATGGAGTAATATGATATAAAGAATTTTCAGTAATGTCCTTAACACTAGTGGAAGTGAAATAATTTATTTAATAAGAAACTACATTCATGTTAAAGAAACAATATGTGCACTGCGGTTTTACACATTTTAACTCACCTCCAATCTGTTTAACTCTGAGACAAAGGGTATGCCAAATATTTATTATTATAAAATATGTATCAATAAACATATTGCTACCCATTTTCAGAATATGTTTGTGATTATTCTGCTTTTCTGTTTATGAAAACAACTTAGCTGACAAAGCTAGATTTGTAGCTGGGAACATTCATGCAATAATTGTTTTATAACTACATGTGCAACTTCAGTATTGAACTATATAACAACATATAGTACAGTAGAATAAATGACCAAGATGATAGCTAATTCTTATGATAACTCTCTTTCTATAATTCTGAAAGATGCAACTGTTTTGGCACCCTCTATCAATAACTGTTCACACTTTTTTTTTTGCTTATTATTATTTAAGAAATTAATTCTTAAAAATGTTTTTAATGTAAACTACATTTTAATGTCATTAAAGTACCTTTTTTTGGGGGGGGGGGGGATTTCAGATAACTTTGTATACATTCTTATTAGGATGAAAATATCTTAGCATGCCTTCAAACTCAAATCATTAAATGAATTTAAAATATATAATTTTAAAGCCTTTGTGTCTAAACATTATTAATTTGAATTGAGAAAAGAAAGATGAAGATAAAATTCAACAATTTCTCTGAACGATATTTTTAAACTGAAAAAGATGTATCATTAAATTAGCAAATTTAACTGCAAACATTTATACGATTCAATTTATAAAGAGAGAGAATTTTCTTTTAATAAAATCATTTACTGTTAATTAAACACAACAGACATATAATTTTTTTGAAAAATGTAATGTAATTTATCACTACTCTCTGGCAAATTTTATACAATAAACATGGGGTTTAAAGTAATTTCCAATAAGACAATTTGACTGCCATGACTATTAAGCATCTATTGGTTCCTTAATCAATTTATGATTAAAACATCACTCTTTATAAAATCTACAAATCAAAATATGTTAATTACAATCAGATTTAAATGTACTACATCAACAAAACTATATGCAATCATGCTCTGTAATAAATTTTCAATATCAACCTGCATATTCCAGCTGTGATTCGGCTAAAGGGCGTTTTTCCCAATCACACAAACGTTCTTCTTTATTCAAAGGAAGACCAAGGATAAGCTCGCACAATTTACTAAGTCCTATATTTTTCTTTTCCCTGGTTTCTTCATGTATCTCATCTGGATAAATATCTTGCAACTAAAGAGAAAAAACTATAATCAGAAGTAATATATCCATAGATTATCAACTAAAAAATTATTTTAATGCAATGATTTATAATCTGAAACATCCAGATGCTTATAAAAGATATTATTTTCTGCTATTCAGCAAAAATTAAAAATTTTATAATCTCCAGATATACTTCATCATTGAAAATCTCATTTTTTATTTAATTTTGATGCAACACAACTCAAAAAAGTTTATAGATTGTACTCCCCCAATGAACATGATATGAAAAATGTTTTAAAATAAATATATTTCAATTTATTTAAAAAGAAGTACTGTAATGATTTTATCGAAAAATATATGTAAATTAAATTATATTATGAACTTGCATATGCATTAAACTGACAGAATCAATAATTTCAAAATTAAATAATGAAGGTTTAAATGCTTTTAACTAATCCACATATTAAAATATGGTGATTATATGGCTATTATTTTTTATTTTATTGCAAGTAACTTATTCTCAATTAATGTTACTATTTACAAAATTGATAAATAAACCTTATTTCAAATAAATAATTTGGTCACCAGTAAAGATCTGCAGCCAAAATTTAACTAAGAGCTGATTCATGCAACTGCAATGAGCTATTGTACATATTTTATATATATAACGACAATATATATGAATCTGCCAAATCAAGTTTTATAAAAAAAAATTTCTATGTTTTACACAAAATTTCTTACTTAGTAAAATTAATTAATAAAAAATGAAATAAATACCAATGAATTTATCATTTGCATAGAACAGAATGTAATTTTCAATGCAATGGAAAATAGAAATTGCCAAACTTATTACTTACCTTATTACAATAGGTAGTGGTAGTGTAGGTAGTTTATTTTAATTAAAATTCTTTGTGATTTTATAAATATTTAAAACACTGGCTTAAAACATGTTTCAATGAGTGAGAATTTGATATTTCTCAATCTTAAAAAAAAGATATAGGAAAAGATATACATTTAATATAAATTTCATGATTAATATATAAACACTATAATTTAAAAAATTATATATGAAATACATCCTTCAAACTTAAATCAAACAAAACTTAAACAGGATTTTCAAAATTATCAATTTTAATATTTCTGTCACACAAATGCTCTGAATTTTTTCTTTCAATATATCTAATAATTCTTTTTTTATTAGAAACTGAATGCTTGAAAATTATTTATATATAGTCATCAAATTAAAATCAATAACAGTGCATTCTTTATGAAAACAAGTTTCTAAAGTATTCTTTCATTAACACTGAGATAATATAATCAACATATAAATTAGGTTTTAAGAACTAACATTACTCTGTCATAAAATAAATTTCTCAAGCATATACTCACCTTATTATAAAACACAGACATATCTAAAATATGGGTAAACCCTATCTTCTTTCCTTTAGTTCCTTTGCTATCTTCAATAATCATTTGAACATCATTCATTATTCCACAACCTTCAAAGATGATAAATGTTTAAGCACATAATCATACCATATTTTCCACTAATATTATTTTTTTAAAGAAACATGCAAGAAACTACAAAATCATATTTATAAATTTTAACAATAGGAATAATGAGGCAAAAGCAAATCAGATTTAACATGGATGGGAAGCAACTTGAAAAATGTTATACTCTCAGAGTAAAGGTTTTTATTTCTACCAAGTTTACATACAGTAACACTAGTATTTCTTTACAAAATTTTTATTTCCTTTTGTAACTCATAAAAAGTGATTCACCAACCTCAATTTTTTTTCATGACAGAGGTGCTGTTAAATTATTTAAATCAGTATTTTTGTTTTTACCATTTATTTATGAACAATTTAAATATAATGTTGAAATTTTGTTCATCGTCTCATTAATCATTGGAGAATATTTCACTCATTGGAAGTTTTGGGGCAAAAAGGAATGTATCAAAATTAAAATTTAATATTTCTAAAAGAATTTATTCTAATGAATCTTTAACATGTTTCATAAAATTCTATCCCCTTATTATCCAATTCCATCCATCTAATTCAATGGATATGTCTACAACATTTAACAGATTTCAGTGAAAGTCAATAAATGTTGCTACCTTGTATCAAAACGCAATGCAATTCTTCACTGGATTTAAAATTCTCTCAATAAGATTCATCAATCCATTTAGCATCAAAAAATGGTGATCAAAATTTAGATGAATTGAATGCTTTGAAAATGACTTGAAAATTATTCAGGTGACAACTTGGAAAACATTAGACAAGAGTAGGACAAAATAGAATGGAATTCTAAAGGAAATCCAGAGCCCTCCTGGGGATATGGCACCAGTGAAGAAGACGTTATCAATTATGATAATGATAATGTGATTATGATAATGTGATCAAAATTAAGATAAAAAAGGAAGATAAAGATTTGGTAATAAGATCTGGAAATTTCTTTTCACAACTTATATAAATCGTTATTAATTTGAAATTTCTATATTTCTACTCATATATTTCAAAAATTCCCCCCTTGCCAAACATAATTATGCAATGAAACAAGAAATAAAACAAGAAAAAAACTGCAAATCAATAAAATTACAAGAAATTAAAATATGGAATATTTTGCTATATTCATAATTGTTTTTCTATAAACTTCCTAAATACTTTTTTTTCCCTCTCTTTAAAAAAGAACACACTAACTACACTAACCTAATTTTATGATGTTAGAATTTCCAAATAAATTTTTCATAAAACTATCCCAATGTTCTGGGGCCAAACAATCTCTTAAATATACCATATCTAAAATATAAACCTTATCACGCACAGCTATCTGCATTAGTGCCAATCTGCAAAACAAAAAAGAAAACTAATACATCACAAATTACATGGGAAAAATCAGATTCAAAATATCATATATCATAATAAAATATAATTTTTCAATACAGAAAAAATGTTAGATACTTATTATAAAACTAGGCTTTCAAAGAGAAAAATTAAAATTTTATTTTGGAAACCTTTTTATCATAAAGAGAAACATTATATATTCAGCTAAATTTGACAAAAAAATGTTTCAAAAATCATTTATATAACTAAAATTATTCAAAATATTACACACATAAAATGTATATACTGGATAATCATAATTAAAATATAGGCATTTAGAACTCAACTACATGAGAGTACTGGGACAAAAGTAATGCCTTTGAGTAAGGTGAATCAAGGTCTAAATAGTATGCATACAAAATGGAAATGTCTCCAGTCTAGTCATTTTTTATAGATGAGATCTAACTACCTAAACTTCAATCTATGATAATCTCATATATAAAAAATCTATACATAATATACAAATTCATATTGAATAAATTAAGAGATATAAATGCAATATAATTAAAAGATATAATTGAGATCATATGGTAATATAATCTTCAAATGTTTGACTTTTATACTATCGAAAACTATAAAAAAATTCAAAAACAAAAATTTCTAATTAATAAACATATTTTTTTTTAATATTTAAATTTTTATTTAAAAAATAAGGGCAGCATTTATAAGAGAAACACTATACATATAGCATTCTACAGAATGCAAAAATAAATACTACAAAATCAATATTTCTTATAAAAACAGAAAAGAATTTTAATGCATATGATTAAAACAAAAAGTTTGCTTTGAGCAAATCAATACTCTTAAGGATATAGTGAAAATCAAAATCAAATGAATATATTACCTTTCTGCTGAGAGACCAAAATGAGGCTTCCATTCTGTATCTATGCCAACTATATCATAGTTCTACAAAAAGGAAAAAGCAGAATTAATTTATATTTTTAAAAAAAGAGAAATTAATTTATATGTTTTGAGAAACTTCAATAAACACCATAAAAATTATACAGTATGTATATTATTATATAATTTTTTTCCAAAATAAAATGTTTTGTAATTCCTGACTTATACCTAAAGAATAAAATGCATTTGTAATAACTTTTAGATTATAAATTTAATATTATTAAAAATTACAATTTTTTTAAAAAAATTAGAGAAAAATAATTTCTAAAAAGAAATAATTAACCTCCTTTTTAAATTCGAAAAATATAAAAAGTTCT